>JANHFL010002732.1:171176-182335 GCA_032468155.1 Oxyrhabdium leporinum | reverse complement strand
CCCCCATATTTCATATCTGCTTTTGCACTTGGACATTTAATCTCATATAATTCAATGACTGTTTGTGAATAGCTATTATAGACTTATTATTTTGAAAACAAGCTATTTTCTAACAGAGACATTTTGAAGCCCTTAAGGGCTATCAGTTATATGTAGATGTCAAAAGACATTTTCATTTAAAACATTGCCTCTCAGCCCTTTTTGTAAATGATACTTACCTTGGAGTTCCTCAAATAATAATAATAATGAATCATTATTCTATCTAATCAGCTGATAAAAAAGTACTCTTGTAAAATTTGGATTAAAATAGTATTAGTTTAGCATGAGCATAATAATGTTTCTGGAAATGTTTTGACTAATACAAGATGCTGCTTATAAACAAATGACATTCATGTTCATGTTCAAAAGGTTCCTATACTACCGTAAACAGAACATTAGATTAAAAAAAAGTGAGTGATCTGATCAAGAAAGCAACTTTGACCCACTCCCCCCAATTACTTTGATTGGAATGGTACATAAGAAACTGACCACAAATCAAATCAACAATATTTTAATAATCTAAATGCATCATTTTTTCAAATTAGTTTTCAACTTTTTCCTAGTGGTTCCTAATATGGATCTTTTTTCAGTAGCTGTACACTGGATAAACTTTGTTACTGAGCTGTCCAATATGAGTCCACACTCCCTACCCAAGTAGTTATTGCCAGTTTAATCACTGTCTTTCTCTTTCTCTCCCTCTCCCTCTCTCTCCCTCTCCCTCTCCCTCCCTCTCTCTCTCTCCCTCCCTCACTATCTCTCTCACTGGCTTTCACTCACTCTCCCCTTTATATTTGCTTATGTCAGATTACAATTGTCATTTGAAAGCCTATTTATTCAGCTCAGACAGATCCTATTGAAGTCCTCCACAATCTTGGTATCTTCTACATATGTAACCAGCTCACTGCTCTAACCCCATTCTAACCCTTACTTTCTGCTTCCTGTTATTTATTTATTTAGTTACTAGTCTATGTGAATAGCTGCCCTCTTACCGCTTGGCTGCCGAGTTTCTTTAGAAATGTTTGGTGTAGCACTTTGTCAAAGACTTTTTGAAAAACTCAAAAGTACCATATATGATCACTATACTGATGTGCTTATTAACACCATCTAAAAAAAATAGAAAACTAGACAAACATTGTCCTTTCAGAAACTTCATTATTTCTACTGCTAGAAGTTTACTTTTTAATATAACTTTTTTCAATATCTTCAGAACAGAACGTTTTAAGAAATGGATTCACATTTGGCATCCTAAAGGATGAATATCTGATTGATTGATTCACTTATTGATTGAAATATTTATAGTTTGATGGGTCACAAGCCTAAGGACCATAATCCATGAAATGCATGCTAAAATATTAAAAATAAATAAAAATAATAATATAGTATTTTGCTATATTATTGCTACAGGATCTCTTTCCTGAAAAAAAACTAATTCAGGCATCTGCCCTAGTTTCCTTACAATTATCGAGTATTCCTTCATCGCATCACCACATCTTTTGAATCTTTATAGTCCAAGAACAAGCTGGGGGTGTGAACAGTATAGTCTGCACTTAGTCCACAAAACAGTGAATCACTTTCTTTTCCAGAAGATTACTTCCAGAAGCATGTACTCTCAGAATATTTGAAATTTATTTTTTTCTAGGAACATCACTATATGGAAACAGAACATGCTGTATTGCACATGTTATACTTTACACATTGCTCCTCAAAGCCTTTGGTTGCTTATTTTTGCATCCTTTATTGTCTTTGCTCTTCCAGTTTGCTATATTTTGAGTTCTCATTTTGCAATACCTCAGTATTTTGAAGGCAGTTTTCTGTTTCTAATCGTTTCTCTGATATTGCTAACTGTTTTGTTTTTTTTAAATCATGGGCCAGCATCTTGAATCTTTTCAAGATGTTGGCCCAAGCTATATTATTTAATAGACTATTAATTTTTAAATTAGTCTACTGTAGTGCATGCTAAGTAGGTCTGCATTAGGTAACTGTTCAACACACACACACATCCTTTCCTAATGCAGCTCCCAGAATATTGATTAATGCTCACAGATTGTATTATAAAACTCTAATACATATATACATACGTGTGTGTGTGTGTGTGTGTGATCATTTTGCTTCTGAGCTCAATTCAAATTATTGCGCATCCTTAGGGTATGAATTGTTTAGAACTAGAATAGGTGAAGACTTGCCTACACTCATTTCAAATTGTTTGCACTGTTTACTGACACATCCCTTCATGTTCCATCCTGCCAGAGTTATAGTAATACATACAAGCAACAGAACCTTTTCTACAGGGTGTGGAGAAGATAGGCTGCTCTGCAAAACAAAGTTTGCCTAGCTATGTTGTTAGTCATAGAACCGTCCACTCCTAATTTAATATAGAGTTCTCAAGCTTTTGGGAACAATAGGCATATTTTAAATATTTATCTAATTTTTGTTTAAACGATTGATATGGCCAGTGATCTTCCAAAAGTGATTCTAGAGAGTGCACAGTGCCTTAAAAACAACAAATCAACAAACCATAGCACTGGAGGCCACTAACAGGAACCCAAATACAAGGCTGTGAAATCAGCTTGTAGCACAGTAAAACACTTCCCAAGCAGCTATGGATAAATGAATAAGCACCAAGACTTCCAGTTCTGCATTCAGAATCTCCTGTGCAGACAGGTTCTGAACTTAGAATAAATCCTGCGAATTAAAATAGGTCCATATGAATTGCTCTGTGTAATTCTGCTCAGTCTTGTTTTCAAACAATTTGTTGTACTGTTGTTTTTTTTTCACCTGTTGTCATCCAATTAAGGAGATATTGAATCCATTCCCATGTATATTTTTGTTACAGAGTTGTGCCTTTTGTTTTGATCATGATTATTTCATTGACATTTCAGGGAACTACATTTTAAGACTATCTACCATGCTATAACTTTCGCTTTGAAAGTTGAATTGTTCTTTAAAATGTCAAATAATTTTTACTAAGTTTGTGAAATGCAGGAGGATCAACTGAAAAAAGAGAAAGGCTTAAAGGCATGGAAGCTAGAGATAGTGTATTATGAAAAGTGCATATGGAAGGAATATAGTAGGGATTTTTTTCCAACATAAAAATACTTTTTAACACATTTGCAGACCGTTTCTTCAACTACTAAGATGTGTAATTAAATAGAAATAACGTTTAAGATGCGAAAATCCCCAAGTTTCACATTTTGCTTTGTAATTCATGGAAAAACTGGTCTGGTTTCTTTTGTTCAACATGACCCCAGTCACTAATTTCATATACGGATTGACTGTATAGCTTGAGTAAAATATGAAACCAGCCTTATCAGACCCTGAACTGCATTTGATCGGCTTTTCTTTGTGAACTATAAAGAAAAGCCAGTTAAAATACTCACCAAGAGGCAGAGAATCATCTTACCAAGCAGCCTGCAGGGAACATAAAGGAAAAGAAGGGAGAAGCACTAAAGGGAGAAGAATATAGGAGATAAACAAAGTGGCATAAACGACAGGTGGCAGAAAGATATTGACTGAAAAGATGGAACAAGTGAAGAATGATCATCCTTCTATTAGTCCTTTAAGAAAGCAAGGATAATAGTCCCTAAGTTTTCATTGTGCACGGGGAGAAAAGCCAATGACTCTTTTGAGGGATGGTAGCAGAAATAATAGTTGGGGAGCGTTTCTAAGCACAGGACACATTTTACAGTGTCAGAGTCACTGTAGAAAAAATGTATTGTTTGTTTCTTCCATTTTCTATCCTGTGAGTTCCATCCAGTGCATGTGTCAGTACCAAAAACACCAAAATCTGTAATGGTAGTTTTTCCTGCAAGATTTTTTGGATTGTATCCTGTTTGACAGGTTTTGCAATTGGACTTACACTGACTAATTTTGATTTTCAGTGGGGTCAGGTTGCTCATCCCTGTGAGTTAAATGAGACTTAATTTTGAAGCATATTTATTTATTTATCCATCCATCCATCCATCCATCCATCCATCCATCCATCCATCCATCCATCCATGCATTCATTCATTATAAATCACAATTCCACAGTCAACACCTGGCCATGTCTTTGATATTATAATTAATCTCCTTCTCCGTTTAGCAATAATAGAGTCAATTTGTTTTCTACGTATTCACTAAGGTCTTTGTTTATATAGACTACTAATAAGTAAGCGGTCTCCAGATTTGAGTCAGATATGGGCCAGATTTTATAGCATAAACATATAGTTGTTTATTGCAAAGTAAATTGTATAATTTTTGTTCAAAATAAACCAAGCTAAGATTTGCAGCTGAAATATTTTTCAATTATTTTGGAGTTGAAATCTTTTCTCCTTAAAGTTTTTGTTTTAATGTAAATTAGATTAGTTCCATTGTTAAAACCATAGTTTAAGAACCGGCATTGCCCAGAATCGTCTTCAGTGATGGATGGTTCAGTAAATTTGATTAATAAATAAATAGTAAAAATTGAAAAATTGGCAAAACATATGTTTTAATGCAGTTGCTGATTTATTTTGTCCGATCCTTCAGAATTAGATGCATTTTTATTACAGTTCTAATAAAAGGAACTAATTTGCATATTAACACATTTGTGTTTAACACTGGCTTTAAAAAATGTTCTTGAATCAGTTGTAAGTTAATGAAATAGAAAAAATAGGGTGCTTTCTTTTTAATATGCAGTGCCATAGTACATATTTCAAATTGTAAAGATATTGCATAAATGAATGAAAATGAATTTTACAATATGTTCAAATATAGAAATATATTTATATGTATTTGTGTGCATATGTGCATACGTATATACAATATAACACACACAAACTCAGTTTTATATTCCGGAAACCTAGTTGCATGTTTCTTGATGCTGATGGACATCTGACTCCTTCAAATAAATGAAGAAATAATAAAAAGTTCTTGCCTTAGCATGACATGGCATGTTGCAAGATGATTTTTATTAACACATGCTCAGTCTGATCCTGGGGAGTGTTGAAGTATATCAGTGCTGGCTACTACACTGAAACTCCCTTTCCATCTGGGGGAGACTCTTATACTCCTTGCCTAAAATGTCACTACTATTATATAGTGTCAGACTGGGAGGCAATTACAAGAATTCAGCTCTATTTTTTTTTGTGGGGGACAGTAAAATGATTAAACCAAATATGTATTTGTGAATTTCTAATATAAAGAATAATTGCATATTACATTTTTGTTTTTAGCTGTTCTGATATAGATACCTCTAGTGGGTTTACTACTTGAGTCAATTATTAGATTCTCAAATAACCATACATGAAATAATTGGGAAAATCTGGTCCACTTATAATTGTCCCTATGTTATTGCCTTTCTCCAGGCCATGGCCATATACCATATTCCAGCGGGGATTTGATTTGGTACTAGGAGAACAGCCTTCTGACAAGATATTCAGGTAGAATTCAACATCAGATTTGGTTGTGGGGAAACAGCTATTTCATAGGACATCTTAAGGATTTCAGCTAGAGATGTTCCCCAGCAACTTACATGATTTTGCTTAAATTAAACTTGAAACAGTATGAATGTGAATTCTAAGTTAGGTTTTCTCAAATGACCGTATGCAGCTTGCTATTGCCTTATGAAAATTTCAGTAGTTGTCTGAAGGGCTGAATGCAAAGTTCAACAATTTGGATTTTCAGTTCAAATTTATTTAAAAAAAACAATTTGTGGTAAAATAGCAGTCATAAAGTCTTTCTAAGAATGTATGAACAAAATGGTTTGGTGAGCAATTTCTCTTCTTGAGCCTTCTTCATATTAGCTTTCAGTCGTAGTACAATTGCTCCTGGACTAATGGCATGATTTGTGCCTCTCTCCCCTGGTGTGGTGTTACATGGTTTGTGGGAAAGTAATTGTGGCTAGTTGCCTACTGATAAGACAGAAGGTTTATGTTGTAGGGAAGACAGCAAAAATACAAGAAAAAGGGAAAACAAGAACCCCTTCCTGTAGCCACTACATGTGGCAGTGCCTATTTCCTACTTATTAAAAGCATTGCTCTTTTGTTAACAAAACAAAAAAAAAAACTTCTATTCTTTCTTCCCTCCCCTAAGCATGTCTCTTACAAATTCTTCTAGACAGAATTCTCACCTTACTGGAAAAAAAAAGATAAATGAAATAACATTTAATAAGAAGTATCCGTGAAAGATACATGGCTCCTCAATGGCACATTTATTGCTACCTTGAAATGGTAGAACTGAAAAATTGTCTAGATAATATTAATTGCATTTAATATCAAATCAAATAGCATCATTTAGAAGTAGTCACCGTATGTGGGTTGGATATATAAATAAGATTGGAGAGAAAGAAGTAACCGAATTGCAGATTAGGTCAAGATAATTTAAATAACCTCTCTCTGCAAGGACAGAAATAAATACTAATTTCTTGTGTTTTTCCATATAGATTTCTAACTGATTAACTCTCTCTTGTGGATACAGATTTACTTACACTCTTGGGGAAGGGATGTGGCTGCCACTGAGCAAAAGCTTTGTGATCCCACCTGCTGAATTGGCCATCAATCCATCAGCCAAGTGCAAAACTGATATGACAGTGATGGAGGATGCTGTAGAGGTCAGGTATGTTTCTTTCACAGACGAGTCTTTGGAACGCCTGGAAATTATGCATGGCAGAGAAACTCCTATTAGCAATGAGTCTCTGCTAAAGGATCGCCCATCAGAAATGGTGCAGTTCCAGATGCTGTAAATTATATAAAATTATGTACAGATGGTCATTTTGCTGGTCCATCTCCATTTCATTTCTGTACTAATAATCATATGCCTACATTTAGAGTATGGCATTTGGAAAAATGTAATAGGCAGGAGGGGAACATCTGGAAAGTGTCAGTGCTCCTCCTTTGTTCTATATGAGATAATGGAGCAGAGAAATTATTTAAGGAACTTTTGAATTATGTCAAGTTTGTTTCACTGCTAGAAAATAAGCAAAAGGGAATAATTCACCGATTTATTTTAAAACTTTTATTTCATACCTTTAAATGTATTAGCATTTTAACCTGCCTAATAAGAAATATCCTCTGGGAAAGTTATGCAAAATGTATATATAGAATACCACTTTTCTGTTGAAACAATCTGAAAGTTTACCGTTTTATAAAAATCCTTCTAAAACTACGATGTGGCATATATCATGGGACAAAGATGGAGTAATCTAAAAGCCAAATCAAAAAAGTAGTTCAATTAAAATAGAAGCTACTATCAATTCAAATACTTTATTGACTTATCACCTTAATGTATGGATCTGCTACACTGGCCGGAAGAGCACACAGTACTCCTGTGTTTAAGGTCCGTGCATTTAAGAAGTTCTCTTTCTCATAATTACCTACCTCACTTCCAGTATTGTAAGTTATCTGGTAAATATTCAGATTTCTTTGTATAAATCATTATTTGATCGTTAATAACCTGTTAACCTCACATTATCTCTGCCACTTATTTTTGCCTGTTCTGTGCCTTTTATCACATTCTATTTTACAGTAACAATTTAGATTGCAAGCTTTTCAGTAGTCAAACAATGGAGAATTTTATGCCCCTCTCCTGTTGTAGGGTTGACTCCCATTCAAGAGAGGGATCAAGAGAGGTAGTGAAAGATGGGAAGAATTACAGGTCATCAGTCTCAGGCTCTTTTCTGTTTATATCACACACCAGTGATCTTTGGTGTGCTGAATTACTGGTATTTTTGTCTTATTAACATATAATTGTTACTATAATTGCAAATGTGTTTCATTACATTACAGGGAGGAATTGATGACTTCCTCCTCTTTTGATAACCTGGAGATCCTCCTGGATTCTTTTGGCCCAGTTCGGGACTGCTCCAAGGATAATGGGGGTTGCAGCAAGAATTTCCGCTGCATTGCAGATCGAAAATTGGACTCCACTGGATGTATGGTTCGTATGCGCTTGATACGGAATTATGAAAGGACCTCTTGGAGAAATAAGAATAAGACAAAAATGTTCCTTGACACCTGGAGTTCTCTGGGATTTGAGCTACTTGATACAGAGCATTATAATTCTTCAGGCTATATGGCATCCTCATGCAACATACGGAGATCTCTTATCTTATCCAGGGCAAATCGAGGATCTCAGGATTTAGACTAATTCTGAGACCCTCACTTTGCCTTGTTTAAGACAGCAGATCAGCACAAATTGTATATTGTGATACCTTTCACCTATGCATAAATCAGTGCTTTATTTTTCTATGATGACTCCAGTTTTCTGCTCACCACATAAAACTAAAACCATGCAAAACATGCCATGCTCCAGCTTTGTCTTGAACATTACATTCTGTAACATTACATTCTTTATTCTATTACATTTGTAAATATGTATTTAAGGCTGCCTTACATATGATATGCTTGCTATCCTGAAAATCTAGTTACATTTACATTAAATTTGTACCATGCATTTTGCATCCTCGTTGCAATTTATTCTAAGCAGAGGTAAACAACCTACAGGATGGAGGGCATGCGCACGAGCCTATGGCCAAATATATGTGGCCATCAACATAATTTCAAAAGCTCTTGCCTTCCATCCTTTAGGTTGTTCACCTCTGCTTAAAATGAATTGCAAAGAGGATACAAAAGGCATGGTACAAGCTTAATGTAAATGTAATTTGAAACAGTGTCCTTTGTATGATGCTTTCTCTTTAGATCAAAGTTTATTCACCTATCCTACTACATAGCCTTAAGTTCAGATTTCCAGTAAGAGCTTTCTTTTCATTCCCTGCTATGATAAGATGGAAGCTATTGTCAGAAGGAGAACAAAAATGAAATTGAGGAAACTGAGTGTGTCGGAAGGAAAAGGAAAAAAGGGGGAAAGCTAACAATGACAGAAGGATAAACAACTTTGCCCTTGAATCACTCCTTGATTCAACACACACACACACACACACCCATTATTTCTCTGCAACCTGTAAGAAATTATTCATGGAAGAATACACTTGTTCTCCCCTGTTCCAAAGAAAGTTTCAAAGCCCTGATCTAGATCATGATCTACATAGAACAAAGGAAATATACTTCTCTCTCCAGTGACTTTGCCAAATTGTTCCGTTCCCACTCAACCACCTCCGGTTAAAGAAATGGGCGGAGGGGAGCCTCTATTAATTTATTTTTAGAGTAAAGAAAACCTAGAAAGGAAACTGCATGCTATATAATTAACATACAGAGTTTGATGCTCTCTATGCACCTGGCAGGAAGAAGCATTTATACTTCGCATGCTAATGTGTGTATTTGCATGATAAGAATGTTGCAAACATCTGTTCGTGTGCTTGCAGTTTACATTTTCAGTAGATGTATTTTTAATCTACAAAGAGATCCTTAAATGAATGTAAAGTGACTTGAGAATGGGTGATTCATTTCTTTATTAGCATAATATGTTACGGTTTTGTTTAACCATTAGAAAAAATGTTCTGGAGTTTCAGAGATAGTGTCCTTTGTATAATGCTTCTTTTTAGATCAAAGTTTATGTATCTGTTCTACTACATGGCCTTAAAAATGATAGGAAGACTACAGAATGCAAAATGGAGTGCAGTTCAGATTGAGAATACTTTGCCATCAAAGAGGCGAGGGATATATAGTTTACCACTGCCTAATCTACAAATCCTTATCATTCACATTTAGATAATGGATTCTGAAGTGTTAGAATAAAATCGCTGCTGGAGAAATTGATATCATTTTATTGTACGCTAGCATAGCATCGTGTTTTAGGTGATAACCTAGGAATTTAAATTTCTACCAATCCATACAAAAAATAGCCTGTTTGCAGTATGAGGATTTTGCAAAGTGAATGGGTTAAAAAAATAAATAAAAGTTATTTGGGATAAAACTGAAGAAAGGGATTTCTGGAAGGAATATTGTAGACTTTTGGATGGGTACAATTATATTATATTTAGAAGTGGAATTGAAACAAATGCTATAAATGCCATCAGGAAAAAAATGATACAAAGGAAATCATAAATGTTATAAGAATATTGAAGAATTGTTAAAACGGCAGATCTAACAGAAAAACATTAAAATACGGGTGTAATTTTGACACAGATTGGCTATATGGCTTGTTTAATGTTGTCCGAAGCCTGCAACTGTGCTTGACCATTGGGAGAATGCAGTTATTATTCCCTGTTAAATAGCAAGAGTAAATGCAAAAACTACAGGTGAGTTAGTGTCTCAGAATGTTTGGCAGAAGTTTGATTTAATGAGTAATATTGGGGAAGAAGATATGTATGGGAAATGCTTTCCAGCTTGATGCTGAGCAACTGGTATGCAGATCAGCTTGTTGCTCTTCAGCAATTATTGAGAAACATGTGAATGTGAGAAAAATATAATAAATATTTATTGATTTGGAGAAAGTGGACAGTAAAGTGAATACACATGAGCTATGCAGTGTTTTGCATGAATATGGAATTGAAGGTTGGTTCTTGCATAAATTGAACAGCGTTGGAAAAATATATGGGAGACCAAGAAGACTCATAGCAGCAGTGGGTGCAGGATCTGAGAGCACACCACAATAAACTCCCAAAATATGAACCAGTCACCATCTCAGTAGCAGATATACAACAATGGGTCAAGAATATGAAGAGCTGGACAGCATGTGGCCCAGACATAATTCATAGTGGCTAAAGAAACTAATAGCTATGCATGAATGCCTAGCGGTACAGATGAACCAGCTGCTAACAGCAGATTCCCACCCAGATTGACACAGGAAAGGACAGTGCTGATCATGAAAGACTATGAACAAAAGAAGGAACAGCACTGTCCAATTACCAACGAATAACCTCCCTTCCTACAACATGGAAGGTCCTCTCAGACATCATAGCCATCAAGCTCACACATTAGGAACAACAGAAGAGGTTCAAAACACCAGTTGTTCATAGATGCAGACATTGGCCAAGACTCAAGGTCTAGACAAACCACTCTGACCACAGCCTGGCTTAGCTATAGGACGGCCTATGACTCAGTGCTACACACATGGATCTATCATGCCTGGCTCTATACAAAGTCAACAGAACACAAAGGACCTTCCTCAAGAATATAATGGGACTATGACTTCCGGTTTGAATTCGCAGGGTCGAAGGCTGTCTTCTTCGAAGCGGTCCATCCTGGACTCTGTCAAACTTTTAA
>JANHFL010002732.1:144586-155561 GCA_032468155.1 Oxyrhabdium leporinum | reverse complement strand
AGAAAGAAAGAAAGAAAGAAAGAAAGAAAGAAAGAAAGAAAGAAAGAAAGAAAGAAAGAAAGAAAGAAAGAAGGATGGATTGATTTGGGGATAACTACCAGGAATCTAATGGAATTACATAGGAACTCTAAAGACTTTAGATAAGTTAACCAAGGACATGTTGGTCTGGAATTGAATTAGTCCCAAGGACAATTAGATATCCATGGGGAGTCATATAACAGAGCATTATCCTTATGGAAATGGTCTGTGATAGGTTACTATAAAGAGTAAGAGATTTATGTGAATAAAATGTAGAAGCTAATAGGCAAAATTAACTAGGGCGTTCTCATGCATAATCCCTTCTAAAGCTTCTGTTCATATCTTGTGGAGGAGAATAATCTAAGGGTTGTGCCTATTATGTAAAACAGCAACAAATATTAATTGTCAGAGTTCCTCACCTAGGTTAAAATCTTATTAAACTTATGAAGCATTTTGTATTATTCTTGGAATTTCCTTTAAAAAAAATATTTTGAAGACTTGATAAATTGGCTGCTGGTTTATCTGAAGAGGAAAAAGAGCAATTTTGCAATATACCATGGATTTGATGAATTATCCTTTTTATGCCCTTTATTTCTGTAATTATGGATGTCATAACACAAATCTATGAATTGTTTTACTGGCTGTAACTAACAAAGTGGTAGCATTGCCAAGAAAGATTTAACGGTTATTTATGCTAACAAACTGAACATGAAGCAACAGACATTATAATGGCAAAATGCCATTTTAAATTTATTAGTGGACGCATCATTTATCTTAAGACTCGGGAAGTATACTGCTGCTGGGCTCAGCTCAACACTGCTATATCTTTATTTGATCGGTTGTGGTAGAACTACAGGGGGGTAAGTAGGATTTTGGGGCTGCCCTCAGTTCTCATATCTTTATTTTGGCCTCAAGAATGCGCTCCTCACCAGAAAAATCACAATGGTGTGAAATTGGTTGTCTCCTATTGCCAACCCCTATCACGTCTTTATTGTTTCTCTTACAAGCCACTGCAGTCAACTGACATTACCCCAAGAGAAGGAGGTATAAGATGACAAAGGCTAACAGACCTTATATATCTTAAGGCTATCATAGGACAGCATCAAAATGAGGGTGAAATGGCAGTTTAACACCGGTAAAAACAAGAAACCTGTTTCCCTCATGGGTTGGGATGAAATAAAGGTTGTGTGCGTGTGTGTAGAACAGGACATGTTTCCCATGTTCATCCCTCATGGGTTGGGATGAAATAAAGGGGTGTGTGTGCGTGTGTGTGTAGAACAGGACATGTTTTTGGCTGTGGTTTGCAGTACTTGAAGAAAGTCTGAGTGGGTTGGAGAAGGCAATTTTCCTCTAATTTTCTCAGGGACTCAGAGATTATGAGGCCCCATGCCTACTCATTCTTCAATAGCAAAACTGCACCATTTGCCTTTAGGCAATCTCTTGATTGCACATGATGGCTGTATCTTCCTACTCCTTTCTGACCATTTCTCAACTCATTCGTTAATCTTCTGCATTAGAAGTGACAGACAGGGTTAGCAGGAGTTGCCCATTTTTATTACTGGAGTCCTTGAGTTCATTAACAGTCAGATGGTAAAGATGGATAGATCACAGACATGTCCAGGTTAAAATCCCAAAGATCAGGAAGACAGTTTTTGCCAATTTGGCACTTTTATTAAATTTGTCGTAAGTTGATGAGAAAAATTGATTAGTTGCTGTCATTTAATATCCATGTATCGGATACCATTTCCCTCTGGACCCAGGCATTACTTCATAAAAACTATAGAGCTGGGAATTGCTATTTAGATCATTAAATTCAGATCCCAACCTGGCACCAGAATCTAGATTAAAGCATCCAGGCTTCCTGCTTCTCAATTAAAGGTCCTGTATTGATTCAGAAACCAACCGCTGAATGATTTTGTCTACACATTGCATGCAGTTTCTTGTATTGGGGATCAGTATAGCAGAGTGCTGGAGTGGGGTGACATAGAGTGTTGTCTTCAAAGAAGCTCACTTGAGCAAAGCATGATCTTTTATCATCCAAAGCAGAAGTTTCTTACGGAAATAACAGAAGCAGTGTATATTACCATTAACTCTTTGTGGAAAGTCTGAAGTAATATATTCTGAATCTTGACAAATAGGTAAAATGAGAAAAGTTTGTCATTCTTGCCTTTTCTTGGCTTACCTCCCTGATCTTGCCACTGGCTTCACTATTTCAACTTTACAAAGCTGGCCCCTTTGCAAGGCTTTGTTTAGACTATTTAATTGATTTAAATACAATTTTCCATCTAATAATGACTTAGGATAAAAGACATGTTATACAAGTAGTTCTTGACTTATGACCATAATTGGGACCATCATTTCTGCTACTAAGCAAGGTGGTTGTTAACTGGGTAACACCCAATTTTACAACCTTTTTTACCACTGTTAAATGAATCGCTGTAGCTGTTCAATGAATTATATGGTCAATAAATGAATCTGACTTCTCCTACCGACTTTGCTTATTAGCAGCCAGCTGGGAAGGTCGTAAATGGCCATCACATGACCCCTGAACATCGCAAGCATCATAAACAGATGCCAGTTGCCAAGTGCCCAGATTTTGATCATGTGACTGTGGGGATGCTATGAGAGTCGTAAGCGTGAGGATGGTTGTAGGAGACTTTTTAAGTGCCTTTGTAAGTTTGAATGGTTGCTAAACAAATGGTTGTAGGTTGAGGGCTAGTGGTACTCTGGCCACGTGTAATTATCTTCTTCTATTGAACAGTCCAGAGGGGATTATTTTGTTCAAAGGTGGTTTTTTTTTTAAAGGGAATGGTTAATTCTTTCTCCTGCGAACTATTTTTCCTTTGAAATTTCCCTCCTACTTTTACAATTGCCCACTTTGATAGTATTCTAAACCTAGATTTAACTTACAACATAAATTCAAAACTCTGCATAGTCTTAAGTACAGCATAGATATGGCTGAGAGCCAGTTCCGGGGAGTGCTATTGTCTGGGGAGAAATTAAGCAATGCCTGCCTGATAATGAATCATAGGAGTGAAGAGACCTTGGACTGATCAATGCATATGGTTGCAATCGGCCTAACCACAATCTTACTTTGGAAGCTTTACTTTGGCATTAACTGTGATGGGCTTGATGTGGTTGAGAAATTACCTTATCCACAGGCCCACCCATTCTGCTGCCATGTATCAAAGACCTTCAAAAACACGGTGGGGTTTTTTTTCCTTTTTATGTTTCAGGCAAT
Source organism: Oxyrhabdium leporinum (assembly GCA_032468155.1). Lineage (NCBI taxonomy): Eukaryota > Metazoa > Chordata > Lepidosauria > Squamata > Cyclocoridae > Oxyrhabdium > Oxyrhabdium leporinum. The sequence goes on along the minus strand of JANHFL010002732.1, from coordinate 152,302 downwards.
GCTATTCGCAACTCCTTTGTTTCTTTAGATCTTGAGTTTCTTTCTTGCACCAAGTTTCTCATTTCAGTTCTCTTCAGTTCTGTCACCTGCCACATTTTCTGCTCTGCTCTGCTCTGCTTTTTTTCTTTATTGTTCCCCTTAGTACATGTCAGGAGCTTTGTATCGATTGAAAAATTGCAAGAGATAAACCATTCTTGATCACTGTTTCTTTCTTTCCTGAGCCTGCTAAGCAGCAATTCAAAGGCAGCCAGACGTGGTCCATTTCTAGCACAATGGGAAGGTTAAGAAATGTCCTATATCTTTATAGGCCCGCTCTCTGCTTTTTTCCTGTGTAACAGAGGTGTTTTCTTTGATCAGTTACTGGTATTAGCTTATCATCTGGAAAACAGACATGAGCATTGGATGGTGGGTTGGGGAAGTATTTTAACTCAGGGGGATAAGATTACAGGGGAAAAGCAATGGGGAAGTAGTCAGAAGCTTGTCAGAGAGAGATCCAACCTGGAAATAAGGAAGAATTTATGATGAATCAATGGAACAGCTTGCCACCCGGAGTTGTGGGTGCTCCATTGCTGGAGAGTTTCAAAAAAAGATTGGACAGCCACTTGTCTGGGATGATACAAGAACTACAGCCTTTGGCAGGGGGTTGGAATAGAAGACCTCCAAAGACCCTTGCAGTCCTATGATTGTATTTCCTGTCCTCAAATTTTGGCTGTTTGTAGAGTCTAAGGAAGATAATCTTGACAGAGAAATGCAAGAACCAGAATCTAGGCAAAAATGGCAGAAATATTAAGTCCTATGAAACAAGATAATGTTTGGAAGTGACTCAGGCAGGGACCTCCCGGATTCACTGGGGTGTAAAAAAGGAGGAGAGGTATAGCACAGTCAGACTTGCAGTATTGTCATTCTAGTCCTCTTGTGGAGTTAATTTTCTGTCCTGGTTTCCTAATGGAATTGATGTCTAGTCTAGTGAAAAGAAGGATTAGGGGTGACATGATAGCAGTGTTCCAATATCTGAGGGGCAGCCATGAAGAAGTGGGGGTAAACCTATTTTTCAAAGAACCAGAAGGCAAGACAAGAAATACAGTGAGAACAATTAACCAGTGGAACAGCTTACCTTCCAAAGTTGTGGGTATTCCATACTAGAGGCTTTGAAGAAGAGAGTGGACAGCCATTTGTCTGAAGTGGTATAGGGTCTCCTGCTTGAGCAGTAGGTTGGGCTGAAGACCTCCAAAATCCCTTCCAATTTTGTTATTCTGTTATTCCGATATTATCTGAAATGGGATTAAAAATTTACCAATTGACTTTCTGGTTGTTATTAGGTAATTCTAATCTCTCATGTCCTTGATTTATTGGTTCTCTCTTTGAAAGTGCCTTCAACATGTCATTGATTGCATTAATGTTAATAAATAGAATCTTAGTCCAGATAGAAATACTCTTAGTGGATTGGTTGTTGTAACAAAAAAGTAATGCTAACCTTTTTTTAAAAAAATCCGTCATTGGTTCTGGAGGAACAAATGGTCTCAATAGCTGAGGATATATATGTATCAGGCTTGTCTGATAAAACCAAGTGTAACCCTATCTTGACAAGTTTAGGCTAGTGTCAGATATAAATATCCTCATAGCCTCTTGATTGGTTCCATATATTACATTGTGTTAATGTCCTCTTCAAGATAAAGCTGTAAGGCTATTAACTGACTGATATGATTAGGTAACACAAATGCTTACATAAGTACTTTAGAGATTGTACTAATTATTGATTCATTTCTATGCAGTTGAAAATGTTGGTTCTGATCTAATGTCTGGATAGCCAGCAGTCAGAATATGTAAATAACTACTTTTTTTCCACTCTCTATCCTCCTGGTGATTGAACTCTGAATGTTATTTCTGAATAAAGTTAAGCAGGTGGACTTATAAGGATTTTTCTGTGAGGGGCCTGCTAGTGGAACACCTTCCCCTGGGAATGCCCATGACTGATGTCTACGTTGCAGTCTTTCTAGTAGTAAAAGACAAGTGTCCTTCGACTGCTAGATAGTTCCTGGGATTAGGTTCCTAGAGTCCCAAAGCCAGGAAAGGTGAGAAAAACCTGTCACTTCTCATCATCCTGTTTCCGTTGTCTGAAAACTGATTCATGATCTACCCCGTATGTAGCACCTGATAGCAAGGATATGAATAGAGATATAAGGCAAACAGTTAACTGTTTCTGCATCTCATTGACTGATTCTAGACATTTGGCAATCCAGATATGGCAGCCCTAATCTATGCCAATGAATTGGTAGAAGATGTTGGAAAAGGATTGAGAGGCAAGGAGAACACGATGGGCTCTTTATGCCTCATGGCCTCGAGTCTCCCTGTGACTCCAGGCAGCTGCCTTCATATATTCAGGCTACTAGCAGGTTGTGTTTCATTCATGCAGAGACTCTGGCTCCTATACAGGACAACTAATATTATCCAGGATCTTTTATGAGAGGGAGCAGGAGATTGATTTGAGTCTTCCCAGGTAAGTATTTTACTATTAGCAATACAATAATTTTGACCTCCACTATTTCCAGAAACTCAAGACAGAACATGTAGGATTATGTCTCTTTTCTCCCAGCAACCAGTGTCTGATTTAGGTATTAAAGGAGGTTTGATTCTATCCTTTATATCCCACTGAGAAGAGTAGATGATTTTACCATTGCAGATTCCTCCCTCAAGTTCTATGTTGTCATATTCAAGAATTCCATTCAAATATGGATTCTTAAATTGCTAAGACAAAGCCTTCTGGAAACCCTCATAAGAGATAGGAAGAAAGACTGGAATCTGAATGAGTGGATTTTACCAATATTTTCATATACGGTATGTCTGCTCCTCAGAAGGATATTATCTTTTACTTTTATTTTAGGTTTTACTTTTATTTTGGCAAAAAAATAGAATAGTCTCTATTCTCATTTTGCCTCGGGATTTTTCTTTTTGTACAATTTTTATTCCACAGTTGTTTGAGCGTTTTTGCCAAATTACAAAGACTCCCGAACTAGCCACTTCCAAAAGAGGGATAAATGGATAATGATAGGGAAATCTTTCTCAGCAGCCCAGCAAGAAATTGAGCTATAGAGAGAGAGGCAAATGGGAATGGTAATATACATTTCACACATGCATCAATAAAGTTGACAAGGCACCGTCCCAGCTTCAATAGCAGCCTCTGCTGCCAGCAGGAACAGTTGGCATAAATTTAGAATAGAAACCAATTAAAAGATAACAAGCGAACATAAGAGAACATATGCTCGTGATAGCAAGAATCTATTTTTTTAAAAAACCAAAAAAACCCATGACCTCCAGCTATCACAGGGGAAGTTTAAATATTGTTCAAAATCCGTACAAAAGAAATTCAAAGCAGTCGTTTCTGGCTTTTGGACACTGCTTTGACCTTGGCCAGGCAATTTATATTAATGAGCGGGAGTCAAAGCAATGGTAAAGATCTTACAAATCTGGAGAAGGGGTATTAATGATGTTCAGTAACTTAAATTCAAAGTCTGTGCCGGGAAAGAGTTCTACTTTATGTTCAGAATGTATTGCACACATGACTTTGTAAGCGGGTTTATTTTTGCATAAATGCGCACAATTTAAATGCCGCAAGTAAACCATATGGCACTTTTTTGTCTTGTAATCCGGACAAGAAGATTGGGAAGGAGAAGAAAGTAGGCAGGGAAACATGGGCAAAAGAAAAATGTGGGAGTAGAACTGGAATGCTGACTATTTGGTTACCTATTATAATTGACTTCAAACAAGTAACCCACAAAGTTCTTATGTCAGTAACAGCTTACTATTCCATTTCTATCAGAGAACCTTCTGTTGGCAAAATCCCAGAGTGTGGACATATCTTCTAAATTCCTCTGTTCCAGAAGCTTCCTTCCATAGCAACCACTACACATAGTGGTCTCTGTGCATTGAATATATGGGTTGTGCAACTGTGCAGATGCATTTGTTATGGTGTGCATAAGCTATATTTCTTCTCTCTTATGCAAAGGCTCAGATCCCACTTTTCCCTTCAGCTCCAGCAGCAGTCACAATGAAAGCCTTCTCTTTCTTCAAGCAAGCAAGCAAACAATTGAGTCTTCCTAAAAGCTTCCTCCCCTCTAACAAAATTAGAGTCACTCTCTATTGTTCTTGGAGAGTGCTGGTGAACCATGTTACATTTCCCTACTGTGTATTGTCCTCTAAGGGTCTATTTTTGAAATTTAAAAATGGCTTATATAGCTAGACAAATGTTATTTCTGTTGTGCCTCAGAGCCTTATAGCTGTGTGCATTCATACCACAGTTGTAAGTTGTGTTCACCACATACTTTCAGTTGTGTCTATTAAGCTCCTTGTGATATCCGACCAATGACATTTCAGTTCGGTTTTTTTAGGACTACACCTTCTACAGATGGTACCTTACAGGTGAGTGGTGTGTGCCTACTGACTCTCAGCATTGCAGCATTGTCAACATCTCCAAGCCAAAAGATGACTAGTTGAAGGGTCTACTTGACGTAGGAGAAAAGATGCCCAGGAGGTTGAAAAAATATTCAGTCTTTAAATAATACACACTCTGTATTATTGCTCTGTGCTCTGTGTTCTGATTACCACTATACCTAAGAGCAATGTGCTCTACTATATCAACCTGACTTCCAACACTTGTTTTAATGTCCATGAAGGAGTGTAAATAACAAATCTCTAGAGCTGCCTCTTCCCTGCCTCTATTGTATGAATAAATCCAAGGATAGACATTAGTAAGAGAAATCAGTATCTGCTTAAGAAATCTACTATATCAGGTTCAGAGCCCTCTGGATTAATATTTTATGGACTTTTCTGTAGCTGTAAAAAATGCAGTGGATTTTTGCAACCATATAGGATGCCAGAACATGATACAAACCCTACCAAAATACCTCTTGTATTTATCCAGAGAGTCAAGTTCAAGTTGGTTGTAACCCAGATCCTTTCAGCAATGTAGCCTTGATCCTAGCACTATTTTTGATGATAGATCATTGCACTGATAATGACACTATCTTTCTCATTAACTCCCAGGTTGTGATTGGAACTCTTTTCCATGGATTCCTAAAGGAGGATGAAAGATGTTTAAAAATAAGAGACACAGAGACAGAGACAGGAACAAGTGGCTAAGCACTTGTTTACTCAGAGAAGTGTGATGAGATTTCTTTGAATTTTGTTTCTCTTCTAATTGAAGTTTAGTAAAAGAATTCTGAGTGGAATTTGGGGAAGAGATTACTTCCTTCCCCTGTTCTTTCTTCCCTTTATAATCATCATATTGGTGATGGCAGTGAACATGATGATAGCCACTGCATTGCTAGCAAACGCGGGGTCAATACAAAATAATAGTACAAATATTTATTATTGTTGTTGTTGTTGTTGTTGTTGTCATCGTCGTCATCATAAATATATAAATGTAAAAATAAATAAATAAATAAAAATAAAATAACCAACAAATCCTGAAAGCTCTCGCTGAAGCTGCTGCCTTCTCTTTCCATGGGAGTACAAAACACAGATGTACAATATTGTTTCAAAGTATTACGGTGCTTCAACAGAGAATGGAAAAATACTATTTGGAACTGAAATTAGTCCACATATGCAACATTTTTAGTGCAGAATTCTTGAGAATTGTTAACTTAGTTTACTGAATCCAACCCCCTGTTCTGTAGAAGAATACACTATTTAGTAGTTATGGAACATCTGAACACTTTTTTTCTGCCTAGAATGCATACTTATAGCCCCTTTGTTAATTAACTCAGATTCTACGGATCATTGCTGTAACTGCAACATGCATGCATATCTCCCATTAGACACCTGATAAAAGATTTCAAACTTGGTGTGTTCTGTGACTTCATAGCACCATCTAGTGTTCACTAGATTATTAGCAGACTTTTCTACTGAAATCATTTTTTTCTTTTCACTTTCCGTCCTGGAAATTAATACGACTTGCTTCATTAAAAGCAGGTGTAAATTTCTGGCAGAATATGAATTATTTCTGTGAAACGTTGACATAAATCATTCCAAGCTACTATTGTTTCATAGTAGTGGCTTAATTGGAAGTGCACAATCAATGCCATTAGGGCCATGCAATCATTTAAATAACTTTTAATGTGAGAGAAGCTGGGAGATATTACTAAATGGAGAGTAATAATGTTAACTATGTCAATTATGTTTAATTCATCTAAGTAAATTTAAATAAAGTTATTGTCTTAACCATGTTCACTTTTTCACCATGCATTTAGTTTATTTTTTGGAAAACAATGGCCCAGGTTAGCATTCAAGCCCACCCCAGATTTTTCACATAGAGCTTATCCAATCCATATATCATGGTCTTTTGAATCAGATGAAGATGGTTTAGCTGTGATTGTAGTCAGAAGGCTGAACACTGAGCTGGAGAAGAACTTTCATTAAGCTAGCAGCAAGTTTATTTTTAGCCAACTGAATTTACATATTTTCTGGATGCCCTTCTATTACTAGAAAGTGCTGGGGGATGTGATCCCAATATTTGTTGTAATGCTCCTCTTCTTGAGTAGAATTCCAATATGAGTGCCTAAGGCAGCTTGAGTGAACACTAGGTTCTGTTGGACTGACCTTAAAATGGTTGAAGTGCAGTTGTTGAAGATTTGGTAGTGACTGGGGACTGCCTTAGGGGTATCTTCTGATACTCTTATCTTCTGCTCCCAATTCTTTCTGGATTCTAGAGAGTGGTCTTCCTCTGTTTAGGATGCTTATTTGAAGATTATTCCAGGGGTCACTAATAATCAATCAACTTAAGATTCTTAACTCAGACGGTATTAGCAACCACAATTGGTACCTGTAACTTGTTAGTTAAGTCACGCAGTCACTAAGTGAAATAACATTTGTGATTATGTGATTTCAGCTTTTATTTGCTTTACAGATTTGCAAAGCCCATAAATGCAAGATTGACCATAAAGTTATATTTTCATCATCATCTTCACTAAATGAGACAGTTGCTAAGTGGGGACTACTTTTACTGCATTATATTTGCCATTTATCTAGTTTAAGGAGGTTGCTTTGAAAATGATTGAAAGTGGGATAACTTTTTGGTTATATTGCTACTCAGATTATTTATGAACTGTTTAAAAATAATACAAATTTGGTGTAGGGGAAATGGTAAACACAATTTTGCCTCTATACTTTAGAGTCTGTCTACCTATTTGTAGTCTTTGCTTCTTGCTTTCTTTCCAGGAAAGAATCCATAAAACATATATGAAAATTCCTAAAGATACCTCTCCCGTCTTCTATGATTGCTGTTTAATCAAGAATTTAGAAAGTTCAACTATAATCTGGTTTTTTTTTGAATACTTAGAACTGCCCAGGAATGTGAAAAGTAGAAATAGTGTTACTGTCAACAAATAATTTCGCTAACTTCTTTGCTGAAGGTAGTCCCGCACAAGCCACAAAATGTGCTTGCTTAGAAAACAAGTCAATTACAGCCCATATCACAGTATTCCCTCCACTCTCAGGAAGTTTGACTATAAAGTCCATGGCTATCTCTTCCCGAGGTTGGGTTGGTTCAGCCACTTGTTGCAACAGTCCAGGAGGCTTCCCTGGTCAATGCTTTCGAGTAGCACATATGGAACAAGTTTTTACATAGTCCTCCAGATTCAGGTTACTGTCAGCATTCCATCCAAGTTCCAATAACTCATTCAGCACTCAGACACAATTAGATCCAAGTAAGAATTTATTAAA
>JANHFL010002732.1:101131-113184 GCA_032468155.1 Oxyrhabdium leporinum | reverse complement strand
AGTATTGTGTAATTTGATCTTTGGTGGAACTAAATAATGATGGATGATAATTTGTTATGAAGATATGTAATAGTGTTGGATTTATATAATTTGGTTAAATGATATAAATATCATTATAACAACTTATTTGTATTGAAGTTGATACCCAGATACCACACTGTTCACACAACAATATGTTTGTATAAAGATTTAAAAATAAAAAAACTTTACCAAAAAAAAAGAAATATGTAAGAATTCATATTGTAAGCAATATCACCATCGGACTGTATGTGAACATAGTTTGAAATGTATAGAGTAACAAATGTAATAGAGTGCTAAGATACAACTATGAAAATAATAGTTATAATTATGATGTACAATACTATGTACTTAAAAAAGACTATATTGTATGACTATGAGAACAATGGTTATAACCAGGGTGTGTAACACAATGTGTATCTAAAGGACTTGATACAGCCAGTACATGGTCGCTGTAAAACTGGAAATGTGATGTACAATGTATAATAATGAAATGTATAATGTATAATAATGTGTAATAATGAAAAATGTACAATAAAAATATTTTTTTTTAAAAAGAAGCTGTTAGCAATAGCAATAGTACTTAGACTTATATACTGCTTCACGGTGCTTTATAGCCCTCTCTGAGCGGTTTACAGAGTCAGCATTTTGCCCCCAACAATCTGGGTCCTCATTTTACTGACTTCAGAAGGATGGAAGACTGAGTCAACCTTGAGCCCGGTGAGATTTGAACTGCCAAATTGTCGGCAGCCGGCAGTCAGCAGAAGTAGCCTGCAGTACTGCATTCTAACCACTGCACCACCGCCAATAATCGATCATCAGGACAGAATAAAAAAACTGAATAGAATCAATATTTTCCCTCTACATTTCATACAACACAAGCCTCTTTCCAGAGCTCTGAATACGTGATGGGATTTAAAAAGTCCAATGCGTTATGATCTAGTTTATTAAAACACAAAGTAGACACAACGTATAAATAGGTATTATGAGAATGATTTTAGCTGAAGTTAATGTTCTCTTGTAAAGTGCACTGGGAATGTTAAAACTGAAAAACAACAACTTGATTTGGATCTTGTCCTGCAGTAATCTCCATTTGAGATAAAGCAACTCACAGCCCTAGGGTTCCTTCAGACTGATGATTTATGTATCACCAGAGAGGCATCAGTCAGCTAAGATGATTTTTCCCATCTGTCTACAATTTTATACAAACTGAAAACATTTTTCAGTAGAACAGAAGAAAATTTCCCAGCTCAAGTAATAAGAACATTTTTGCATAACTGAAATAGAGGAATGTGGAGATAACTTTGATGACAGAATGCAGGATCCATTAAGGAGGAGAAACAGCAAAACAGTCCTGGAAAAGGAAAAAGGAGACAAAGAAATTTAAAATAATCCCACCCTGATTCTCTTTGGTATAAGAGGGGACAAAGGGAAACTCTGGCAGGCTTTTGAGATTTTGTTATTAAACCCTGCAATAATAAAGAAGAGTTCCTATAATCTTTGTAGTGTCAGTTTCCTGGCCTCGCCTACCCTGGAAGGCTGACAACTTGATAACAGAAAATATCAGGGATTGAGAGAAATATAATTTGAAAAATACTTGTTTTTCCATAAACTGAATTTCTGCTTTGTAACAAAATAGCTAGCAATTATTAGTATTTTACTGAAGCCTCCATGGAATTCTTACCCCACCCCGGTCAGTCCTTTTCCTATTCAAACTGTAAGAAAATGCTGTTTTTCTTTTATTATAGTACTTGGCCTTCTTCTTTTTTTAAAACATCCCACTGAAGGATGATTCTCATGTTTCTTATATGGCAACATTCTTAACCATATTCTTTTCCCAACAATAAGATGATAAAGTTGACCCAAAGACTGGGAAAGCAAGAAATATTCTTTTATATGGGCTAAAACACAGGACACTGGATTTTATTACAAGACAAGATAGAAAAACCTGCTCAGGGATTAGAGACCAAATGAAAGTATACAATATCATCAAGTGAGTAAAAGAATTGAAACGGAAATGGGCTGGTCACTTAGCAAGAAGAACTGATGGCAGGTGGACCAAGGCAGTCACAGAATGGATTCCACAAAAGAGACCTAAAACAAGATGGATTGACGACATCAGCAAGTATTGCAGGCCCAGTTGGTAAAAGAAAGCTCAGGACCATATTGATTGGAACTAGGCCTTCATCCTGCAGACGAGGCCTTCATCCTGCAGTGGATAGACAATGGCTAAAATGACAGGGCACTGTTTATTTTTCAAATACCTACTTATTTTCAACACTAAAGTTGTCCATAGATTCAACTGATATTCCTTCATTTTCCTGTAAATTACTATTAATGCACATATTTATTAATTATGTCTGCTTTATTTCTATAAGTTTTTATCATACATGAACAACGGGGGCTTTTTTATTAAGATACAAGGAAAGAAGCTAATGGTAGAAAGTCAAGAGGAACTAAAGAGCCTCTTGATGCAGGTGACGGAGGAGAGTGCAAAAGTTAGCTTGAAACTCAACATTAAGAAAACTAAGATCATGGCATCCGGCCCTCTCAATTCCTGGCAAATAGATGGGAAGAAAGGGAGGTAGTGACAGATTTTATTTTCCTGGGCTCCAAAATCAACACAGATGGGAACTACAGCCAAAAAATTAAAAGATGCTTGCTCCTGGGGAGAAAAGTTATGGCAAATCTAGACAGTATACTAAAAAGCAGAGACATCACCCTGCCAACAAAACTGTGTATAGTCAAAGCTATGGTTTTCCCAATTGCAATGTATGGTTGTGAGCGCCAAAGAATTGAGGCCTTTGAACTATGGTGCTGGAGAAGACTCCTGTGAGTCCCTTGGACTGCAAGGCGATCAAACCGGACAGTTGTAGAAGAGATCAACCCTGACTGCTCTTTAAAGGCCAGATCCTGAATACAAAACTCAAATACTTTGGCCACCTAATGAGAAGGAAGGACTCACTGGAGAAAAGCCTAATGCTGGGAACAGTTGAGGGCAAAAGAAGAAGAGGACAGCAGAGAGTGAGATGGTTGGATGGAGTCATTGAAGGAGTTGGCGTGAGCTTAAATAGACCCAGGGGGATGGTAGAGGACAGGAAGCCTGGAGGAATGTTGTCCATGGGGTCGCAGTGGGTCGGACACAACTTTGCAACTAACAACAAATGATCAAACAACTTCTAAAAGAATTGACCCCTTAGACGAAGAAGAAGACAGATGGAAATGTCACTCATAGAAAAAAACACAAACCTAGCACAAAACCAACCCACTCTGATGCAGCACCACTGGTGCTCAGCAATCAATTTCATGGACTCTCACTAGAAGAAAACAGCAGACACCTAGAAAAGAAGCACCATCAAATGTCCCTAAAAAGGTAACATCATCAAACTTAAGTGCACAAGTAGTTTTTTTCATCTGTACTGCCAACGAAAGGACAACATCCAATAAGAGAACAAAGAATTCTAGAAGTAAACCACTGGCTAAAGGGTTGATGTAGCCCAAAAAACTTTGGATTCCTGGGCCATGTTCTGTACTATCTCCATGATGGGCTTCTGGCAAGGGATGGGTTGTACCTCACAAAGATTGGGAAGAAAGTTTTCAGAAAACAACTGGCTTAACTTATCAGGACGGCTTTAAACTAAAATTGAGGGGGGAGGGTGACCAATCTTTAGGAAAGAAAGTAATGAAGTAAAGAGGAATGGGAAGGAAGACAAACTTGAACACGAAATAAGAGACATAGGAAGCATACCCAGCATCAGACATAAAGATCTCAAGTGCCTATATACAAATGCACAAACTCTGGGGAACAAACAGGGTGAACTCAAACTACCAATACATGAAGGTAGATATGATATAGTTGGAATAACAGAAATTTGATGAAACCATGACTGGAGCATACTGATAGAAGGGATACAAACTGTTCAAAAAAACCAGACCCCCTAAAAGAGGAGGAGTTGCACTGTATGTAAAAGACCACTATATTACTACAGAAATGCATGAAACCAAAGACGAAAATCTCCTAGAATGCATATGGGTCAATATAAAAGAAAAAAAGAATAACATGGCCATAGCTATATACTATAGCCAACCAATCAAACAGAAAAAATAAATGTCCTTTTTGCTAACCAACTAACAAATATATGTAGGAAACACTACAATAGTAATGGGGGACTTCAGTTACCCTGATATCAATTGGAAAACTAATTCTGCACCAAATGAGAAATCAAATAGGTTCCTATCCAACCTAGCTGACAACTTTGTTGTCCAAAAAATAGAGGAGAGAACTAGAGGAACAGCCATACTGGACTTCATTCCTACAGAGAAGTGATAGAGCGAGTTGAAACTGTAGGAACCTTGGGTGAGAGTGACGATGTCATACTAGAATTCAACATAACGCAGACACAAGCAATAGAACTTAATGATAGCTGAGTTAGATTTTAAAAAAGCTGATTTTAACAAACTCAGAGAGAACTTGGAAAAGATTCCTTTTAGGATGAAAATCCTAAAGGGGAAAACAACTCGAGAATCTTGGGAAACTGAAAACTATGATCATAAAAGCCCAGACAAGCATAATACCACTGAGAAAGAAAAACAAGAAATCCAAGAAGAAACTAGCATGGCTGCACAAAGATCTCTCTGACAAATTGAAAGACAAAAAGGACAAGTACAAAAAATGGAAAGAGGGACATACAACTAAGGCAGAATATCAGCAGATAGCCAGAATCTGCAAAGACAAAGTCAGGAAGGCAAAGGCTCAGAATGAACAAAGATTTGCAACAAAAGTCAAAGATAATTTAAAAAAGTTTCTTCCAACATATAAATAACAAGAAAAAAATCAAGGAAACAGTCGGTCTACTAAAGAGAGAAGACGGCAAGGAAGTAGCAGGCAACAGAGAGAAAGCAGAGCTGCTTAACTTATTCTTTGCATCAGTCTTCACGCAAAAAGAAACTATAGCCCAACCTACCAAAAACATAACTGTAAAACACAGACTAGAAATAAAAGTTAAAATAAGCAAAAAAAAATAGTAAGAGAACACCTGTCTGAACACCAATCAGCCGAACATCAATACCCGGGAAGTTAATGGAAAAGATAATAAAAAAACAGATCTGCCAACATCTAGAAACAAGTAAAGTAATAACTAGCAGACAGCATGGGTTTGTTAAAAACAGATCATGCCAAACCAATCTTATTTCATATTTCATTCTTCAACATAGTGACTAAATTAGACGACCAGCAAAATATTGTGGACATAATATACATAGACTTCAGCGAGGCATTCTACAAAGTAAACCACAACCTATTTCTTGGTAAGCTAGAAAAAAGTGAGATAGATAGCATAGCCACCAGATAGAAGTTGTGGGAGTTTCATCACTTGAGACTTTCAAGGAGAGATTGGACTGCCGTTTGTCAGAAATGGTGTAGGGTCTCCTGCTTTGGGGGGGGGGGAGCTTGGACTAGATGACCTACAAGGTCCCTTCCAACTCTGTTAATCTGTAATCTCTAATTAATTAATTAAAAGTACAAGTTCTGTGTGAAAGGTAGTTTACTCTTCAATCAGAATAACTGCAAAAAGACCTAAAATAAGAAGCTGAACCAAGAGAAAAGAATTACATTACAGAGGACTACAAAAGTAGGTGGATTTCTGCTAATGGAATTATGCAGAGGAATGCTAAATGAAATTCAGAAGTCACAAAGGCAAAGAAAAATCACATAAAATAATGACTACTGCAAAATTACAGGTGAAAGATACTGTATAATGTGCATATAGAGAAAAAGAGAAGGAATAAATAGGCTAATGGTCTAGATAAAACTGGACTATTGAAAAATTTGTAGTAAGATTTTGAAATTAATTATAATGAACACACAGCTAATGGGAAGGACTCTTTTATTAGAAGGCAAAAGAAAGATAAACAATTTTATGATTTCAAAAACTGGACATTAGAGACCAAAGTTTTTGGGTACAGGAAAGATTTACAAGCCTGTAAAATGTTGCAACATGTTGCAACAATGATAAAATATTGAAAGAGACTTTTGGAGAATGGAATCAGAAAATGTTAGCCACAATGTCAGTAACGATGGTTGCTTCCATGTATATATTATGTCCAAAATATGTTATTGAAGAAATGACAGGTGTAGAACAAAGTTTATCTGACCCAATAGAGATGACATCTCAAGTAGATTACAACTGACTGGTCAAGAGAATGATCTAGAAAATGATGTTTCATTGGATCTACAAAACACACTGGTTGAGGTTTTAAAATTTAAATGGGCAATAGAAATGACAAACCAAGAGAGTGACTTGGAGTGAGTGGATTTTGTCTTCCTACTTGACTTACAAAACAGGCTTCTTAAAACCTTAAACAACTCTGAGCAATCAGACAAAGAACAAATGAAGAAAAATCGAATCCAACAATATTTGTATGAACTAAAAATTAGAATTGTTTGATGTAAAAGGAAGGAATATAAGATTCAAGAACAAGGTTAACACAAGATATGTTGTTACTTCTAGTAACCCCTTATACACTTAGTGTTGACATGAGGATTGAAAAGATTGTGTTTTTTGGATTTGGTTATAGATAAGAGTTAGTATATGGGATGAAGAGATAAATGTTTATAGCCTTAGAGTGGATTAAGGGTTATTACATTTCTTTATACTTGTGATGAAAGTTGGAAGACACTTTTTTATTTCTTTTTTCTTTATTATATTCTTTATTACTTTTTTCTTTTTTATACTTTTTACTTCTTTTTATTCATTTTTCTATTTTTTAGTTTGTATTAGAAATTATTATAATTAAAATTCTTAATGAAAGCACATATATTAAAATATAAATAGTAGTGTTCAAAGAGGAAAAATGATAAATAGGCTATCACACTCACTGTTGAGAATTGGTAAAATTGCAAGTATAGGTTGTATAAATCTTAAAACACAGGTGTAGTTTCCGTACAGAATGGCTGGCTCATTTAATGGGAAGGCTGCATTTGAGTTTGATAAATGGATGAATGTTATTATTACTATTCTCCTTCAAGGAAAGATAGCAAGATTGAGCAACACATTTATGGTGGGATTTGTTAAGTGCATTTGGGAAGATGTTTTGCAGAATTCTAATTGAAAGGCTAGGAGACACAACAACAATCAATCCAGCTTTATGCCAGGCAAGCAATGAGCAACCAGTTTTTATCAGGTCACTAAGAAATGCATGAATATGAAACAGAAACACATAAAAAAGAAATACATTATACACTGATTTAGAGAAAGTATGTAATAAAGTGAATACATTTAAATCATGGATGATTTGAAAGTATAGAGTTGAAAGTTGACTGGTGAACGTGGTAAGAAGAGTGATGAAAGAAAAGTAGGTGTGAGAATAAAAGGGCTGGTGACTCCTTTTAGTATATTTATGGATAACTGTACTGTATAAGGAATCCTTGAAGTGTATTAGTTGGCAACATGTTTGAAAGTTTTGCAGCAAATGTTAGATGGGTAGGCTGACAGAGTTAACAGTATAGATTTTAAAACTGATGCATCAAAGGTCAAGGAAACTGTGTTTAGAGCATGTTTGTTACTCATACATAAATACTAAAACTAGAAAAAGTAAATGAGTTTATGTATCTCTCTACAATGTTTACTAAATAATGGAAAATAGAGAAATTTTAAGAGATGAAAAGATAATGGCAAGTATTTGGTCTGTTGTGTGGAATGAATGTTTGTCAAATGCAAAAATGGCTTTGTTTAATATGATGCATCTGCCTTCATTATTAAGGAAGTGAGAGTTCAGAATGACAGAAGAAGCATCCCAGTTAAAGACAGCAGAAGAGAGCAGTGTATGACACAGAAGAAGCAAAGGTGATTTGGAAAGGTAGAATGGATGAAGAAGTATAGTAACTGGTGTGGTTTTAAAATACATTAAGCTTTATGCCTTTCATTTCTTTAGGTTACTACTTGTAATGCTGCTTAGGAAATAGAGGGATGGGTATTTATATATGCCCAGTAAAAAAAAATCAGGCATGGTTTCTTTGTGGTAGAAGTGCAGGCAGATATGAGTGACAGAGCATTCTCATACATGACTTTCACTCTGCAGTTGAGTGTGACATAATTTAGGAGGAAAAAGCAATTACTGCTTCATTTAGATATTTGTCAGGGCCTCATTGGAATTCTGCTGGATTTCTGGGAATGTTCATTACATGGTCCCACATTTCTAATGTAGTGTATTTCACAGCAGCATGATTTAGTTTACTAAACAGCAAGTAAAAATATTATATAGATTTGTAATAAAATTATGTTTAAATATTTGCAGACAGATCACATTTCCCTCCCCACTTTGCTAAATCAAGCTCTAGAGAGGCATACACCAATAAAACGTCAGAGCGAAGACACGGTTTAGGTGGCAAGCCATTGATGCGGCATGGAAAGGTAGCTTTGAGGCTTGGTTCAGATCCAGTTTGCCAGCAGAGCTGACAAGACGATACTGTATTTCAGTTCCGATGGAAAAGAAGTTGACTAAAGATGGTAAGGGTTTTCTTGCTCTCTTCTCCACCTCTTTCTTCAAAATTTCCTTTTCCCTTTATGCACTTACATATCAAGTGCAAGACCTTTATGACCAGACTTCCCCTGAATCCTTTTCTTCAGCCTTTGCTGTTCTCCTATTTATGCTTCCCCTCAAGCCTTTGTAATTTCCTCCAATTTGAGCCTTGCCAGCACAACATGTCCTGGTGGCTGCTGCAGCGGGCTACTGATTTTCTTCTGCTGCTGGATCCCGGCAGGTGCACTCGTCCTGATCACAGCCATTGGGAAACAGAACAACCTAAAGAATCGGAAGAACAGTGGCATTTAGGGAACAGAGGCTTAACTCAGGGAAATATCTCCTCTACCCTCCAGTCATATGGATCGGTAGTACATCCTATTTATCAGCTATTTATTCTCCAAATTTTCCAAGATGACGCCCAATATTTTATAGAGACCAGGAACCTAAGAGCAAAATAAAAAGTTCTGGCAGAACCAAAACAGAATAAAACTAGATCGGTTTCCACCCCCCAACGATGACTTAAGATAGCTTCATTTCTTTATTCAACAAGGCAGGAACTAAATTCTGAGCGGCTTACAGGTTCTGCTCAATTCAAGAACCTAATAGATAATGTTTGCTAAAAAAACAGGATAGTTCTCTGTTATCCACTAAACTAAAGCAACTTTCTTTTCCAGACAAAAACCTAAGAAACAGTTGAGTTGGATTTAAGAATTGCATTATGACAAAAGAGTTGCTTTAGTGATCAGCAGATGCCATGTGCAAGGGCAAAGTAATTCCCTTGACTCTCCTCTCTTTTAGAAAAGCTTTCAAAATATGGATTTGGAAACAAGCCAGAAGCCATGCCAATTTGTGATCCTGTTTGACTGATGAGTGGTTGAAATTTTCTTTTTTGCATATTTCCTCAGGGCATTGGTATTTCTCTTTTTGCTGTATGTTTTGATTATGAGTTTTATTCTGCGCACCACTTTGAGTCGTCTTGAGTTGGTGGCTTTTTAAATGCAGTGAAGTGTGCACAGACCTCTCATTTGGCCAGCAGCGATGAAATCTGTAGCACACTTCCTGAAGCACTTCTTGTTGGACGAAACACACCAGTTTTACCTGTGCACAATGATAAATATCCTTAGGAAAGATAATCTGTATATGCCTGGCATTCACCTTCATCCACAAACTTATATGGAATGGGAGCTCATTCAAAGCAGTATTTGAAAGAGCTGCACTGAAAAGAGATCTAGTATCACAAGGAGTAATTAAGGGAAAGCCAGAGACACTTTTGTGAACTGGTCTCTTTGTGTGCCTCAATAGTCGATTGTTTCTTTCTGTTCTATGACTTGAAAAAGGCACCCTGTGAATTCTGCTTATACTTTCTACACCAGCAATCAACTTCTTCAGGGCCATCACTTGAGCAACCTTGAGAGTTTGAGAGGATTTCTTTGACAAATAACACAAATGCCCCTTTTCTGGTACAATTGTGCCACATAAAATACATCATATATAAAGAAAGAAACTTATTGTGGCTGTTTAAAAAAACGATCAAACTAACAAAAAACATTCAGCTTCTTTTTGGTTAATTCAACTCTATGTAAATTCAGTTATTTTTATGCAGCAGGCCAAGCAGTTCAGCATGTAATTTATACACAGAAATCTGGGGCAAGACACTATCTATAAATTTAATTTATCATATGCTTTTGTGGATAAGTCCATCCATGGATAAGCGAGCTAGTTTGTTGTAGTGGTGAAGGTGCTGGCCTAAAAACCAGGAGATTGAGAGTTCTAGTTCTGCCTTAGGCATGAAAGCCAGCTGGGCGACTTTGGGCGAGTCACTCTCTCTCAGCCCAACTCATCTCACAGGGTTATTGTTGTGGGGAAAATAGGAGGAAGGGGTATTACATATGTTCATCATTTTGAGTTAATTGTAAAATAATAAAAGCAGGATAAAAATCTAATAAATAAGTAAATAAATAATAGACTGTTGAATTTTTGACCAAAATACGATGAAACAATGCACCACCCATGGATAAGCCAATCCACATTTTTCATGGTATTTTGGTTAAAAATTGAACACGTGGATGAGCTTGTCCACGTGTATATATGGGAAATGCAGGTACTTAAATGTGTGTGCGTTGTGTATTTTATGGATAAGCTGAGCTTGATTTTTTGGATACCTTTTGTCATTTAAACTTCTTGGCTGATCTGCAAATATATAAGGAAATATATTTAATTTTCTGTAATGGATAATTAACACACCTTCTTTGAGGAGACCGTGGAGGAACAACAGTCACCACCATCATACTGACAATAGGCTCGGTTGTTGATGGTATCACACCAGCCATCGGCATGGAAAGGCTACAACGAAAGAGAAAAAAAGCATTTGGTGAATGAAGAGCAACAGAGAAAAGTCTGCCACTCACATGTTAGAAACAACGAATATTTGTAAAAGAGGCTAAGAGAAACAGACCATCAAAACAGCTATACTGATTCAATGACAAGAATCACTAAATATGTAGACATGCTACTGATCGAGCTATCATGCAGATATATATGACATGACTAAATGACTTGAAGAAATGGTTCTGCTGCCACAAAATGATATGCATTCAGGACTATCCATTCAGAAGAAGTCAATTTAAATTAAGTGAAATCAAGTTCATGTATATTTTTGAGTTATATGAAGTTAATGAGAGTGAGATAATTTCCTAACATTCATAGATTACCATGTTTAAATGTGATTTGTCAAAACAAATACTGGGTATCTCGAACATGAAAGTCGAGCAATAAACCAGCACGAATGCTTGAATGAACTGGTACCACATCACTATGTAATTCGTATTGGTAATGCTATATTGTAAATAAAAAAAAATGGTGTTATGTAATCAAGGAGGGATGTTTTATTACATTGTGCCTATGAGAGGTTTAAGATACATGGTCAATGAGGATGCTATGGCAACATCACCTCTCTACTGTATTCCTAGAGAATAGTAGGTAAGAAAGAAAACCAGTATAACTAAGGAGAGAGATAATTTGACTCTTCCCACTTTTTTTTTCTGTATTCCACACAATAGGGTTTGTTTACCTAGATGATGATTCATTTCCAAAGCCAGAAAATCATGACAACTACTTTGGAGGTTAGTTGAAGGGACCTTGGAGGTCTTCTAGTCCAACCCCCTACTCAAAGCAGGAGACCCTATACCATTTCAGGCAACTGGTTGTTCAGTCTCTTTTTGAAAGCTTCCAGTGACAGAGCACCCACAAGCTATTCCATTGGTTGATTGCTCTCACCGTTAGGAAATTTCTCCTTAGTTCTAAGGTGCTTCTCTTCTTGGTTAGTTTCCATTTGTTGTTTCTCATCTTGCTTTTTGGTGCTTTGGAAAATAGTTTGATTTACTCATCTTTGAAGGAACCCCTCAAATATTGGAACATTATCTGGAAATATCTGTTAGGTATTGGAACAGTGATATCATGTCTCCCCTAGTCCTTCTTTTCATTAGACTAGACATACCCAATGACTGTAATTG
>JANHFL010002732.1:69478-88678 GCA_032468155.1 Oxyrhabdium leporinum | reverse complement strand
TAGCTGTAACTAAAGTCCCCTGCCATGTTGCTCCCTGTTACTTTTGCCACATACAATTTTTACATTTGACACTCTGGATGAAGTAAATGTCTAAGCAAAATATATATATGAAAAATGTGCTTCATTGCAAACGTTGCACGTGCACAATATTATCTTCTCACCACCACCACCCATCCTATATAATTCTGTGTGTGAACATGCTCTGTTCTTTGGAAACCTCAAATAATTTTGGCTCCAGAAGCCCCAAAAAACTTTACAAGCCTTTGGAAGCCCCCAATGAACAGGCACCATTCTTTTGAAGTGTTGAAATACTGATAAGCAGTAAATTTCCTGTGTGATTTTTGTTTTTGAAGGGGTTTAAAGAATTTTTTTAAAAAAAATCAGGAAAAATTTATAAGATTTGCATGTTCGACTGAGATTAAAAGAAAAAATAGTTACATGGTTGCCTCTACTGGACTTTTGCTGACAAAGATGGTGGATGTAGCATTTTGATTTTACCTCAGTTAAGAGATGAGCTATGAGGACAAGAGAGTTCTTTTTTTTTTGTAGAGACAGTGATAAGTTATTAAAATTATTTTTACTAGCTGTGAAATTAATTCTTTTTTTATTTCCCCTTTTTTACTCCCTCACTCGCCCCCTTGCCCTTTTTGCAGTTTTCTGCTTGTAGTTTTGGTAGTTTTTATTGACTTTTACTCTTTTCATGTATAACTCTTTATAAAATTATTTGGCAAAATAAAGACTAATCTATGTACTCAGAGGAACTCCATCTTTAATGTAGTTTAAGTAATTTAACATTAAGAAAGTTTAAGGGGAGGAGTAACCTCTAGATTTCCTTTATCTAAATTATGGACATGATGAGAAGCTTTTAATTTTACAGGCATTCAGCTTTATTAATGGGTATACATATTGACCTTCATTTCTTTGGGATGTACTGCAAGTGGTCAAGATCAAGACTCTCTGGGTACAATGGTCCTGATTTCCTTTTTAGGAAAAACTCTGTAACTGTAACTTCAGCATGAAAGGCTGTAAAGCAGACAATGGAAGATCATGGCACAGAAACAAAAAGTTGATCTTATTAAGATGAGAACAGATAGGAAATAAGAGATTTCTATCTGTTATTGTTCTATCTGAAAGAATCTGTTATTATTGTCGCACTATCGATGTTACCTAGTTTGGGTAATGAAAGTTTTGCAAGAAAACAAGCAAGCTCAGAGAGCACCAAGGACCCTTCAATTAAAACTTTAAATTTTATGGTTTGATCCAGATACATTAGCTTCATGTACAACTCCTGATTTGTTATCAATATGGAGAAGCATTTTAGATTATTTAAATGCTACAGTATTTTTAACAGGCATCCAAGGAGTATTGGATATGTATATCAGTTATATGCAAGAATAAAATTAGCTTACATTAAAAATCCATCGTTAATCGATTATTAAATCCATTAATAATTAAAGGACTATTAAATATCACAGAGTATAGGTTTCAGTTACGGTATTTATTGCAGCTATTCATTCTTTGTCAACTTCAATTTCAGCTGTTTCAAAAATCTAGAAGCATGGCTAGAAAATAATAATTAGATGGCGTTACCCAGAAGTCAATTAATCAATGTTAAGTTTATTATGATCTTAAGATAATATTAATTCAACAGAAGTTTCTTTACATGATTACATCATACCTGAGATAATGTTTAAAAAGGGTTGGCTATTGATTTTATTATCCTGGATACTCTTTTTTTCTGATTCCATTAACTATATCTTTACTGACATAATGGCAAAACTGATCAATATTCTATTGGATCAAGACTTAATGATTAAAAACAGAATTTCTTTCTACTTTTTCTCCTTAGTTTTTTTTTTTTCTTTTTGTATACCGAATAGAGATTCATAATTTCTTATGGTTGATATAGTGTTGGTCTTCTTTCCCAAAGTCACTTTCTGATAACTTAATAAATCACAGCAAGCTTCTCAGCTCTATTAATCTTTCCAGCCTTTATGAATAATGAATTCTCCTTTTATATCTAAGACACTTCTGCATTTATTAATCTCATGGAAAACCCTCTTCAGGGATAGGAAGATGTTTTTCATCAGCTTAATCTTAGTGAAGGAAACGTCAGAGGTTTAATACTATTTCATTTAAGAATACTGTTTACGGTTGGGAGACATGAATAAGGATTAGGCTGTGCACCCTTTTGCATATTATTTCATTTTTTTCCTTTTGAGAATTATGCCAATTCTTTTTCTATCAACAACAGCTTCCATTCTTTCCGGCTTCCAGGGTAAATATTTAATATGAATCAAAGAGAGACATACATTCTCGCTGTTTGTCTTTGGGACCTACTTGCGAATACCTGAATGTTGCACTGGAAAAAGAAAAATCATAAATGTTTTTCTTGTTTTATTAGGATTGCTCTGCTCTGTTTGTGTTAAAGCCTCACTCATATTAAACACTCATATGTTTTGCAAATATAAATGTCTATGCAGGATATTTGATTTTAAAACAGCAATAGAAAGATCAGATAGAAAGAAAATTGAGCTATGCTACAAATATTTATTTAATTTATATACAGCCTCTCTCACAGTGACATAAAATATAAACAGTATATACCCTTGATATTTTTTTTTTAACTGAAGCCTTAAATATAGCTTGTTCCACAGATCTGCAAACAACTTAATAGGAGAGTTTAGGTGAATGCGATGATCAGAAATTGTTTACCTTACCAATTCCATAACCTTGCTCACACTTGTATTCCACTGAATTAAGCTCCTGTGGTGGTGCACACTCTCCCTGCAGTTCTTCACACAATTTAAATTCCTCTGTCCACAAGCCATTTTTAGTGCAAAGAATGGAAAGCTGAAACATAAAAGAACCAGATTAATTCATGAACTGTACAGAAATTAAAGTCCCTCTTTGTTACCATACTCCCTATAGTCAATGTCACCCATATAGTCCATATAGGTTACATTAATGGTTATAACTTTGATAGAATCTTGTGATTCCCGCTGAACTCAAGCCAATTGCAAAAATGTTAGTTTCTTCCTTCGCACAAAAAAACCCCCAGTATCCAGAGTACATTTAAGTAATTTTGTGATCTCTCCTTTTTCATGAGAGAGTTTGGCAGTCTGGACCACTCTTCAGATGCTGATTTCAGCCATAATGTTATCCCTCTGTTTACGGATATCAGTTCGCCATGATGTTTACTGGAAGTCCCTCAAATATCTTCTAATGTAAGATTTTTGAACGAGTGTTATGTATTCTTCAGTCTTCCAACACACATACTGATGTAATCCGTGGAGATTTAACATTTACTATGTATTTAAAATCAAGGAAAATAAATGTAGGCTCTCTTTCTTTGTGATCACAAATTGGAACTGACAACTCCATTACTAAGTGAAATGGTTGCTAAGTAGAAAATCATGTGACTGCAATTTTTGTTTTCCTCACCCCCCTCACCCTTTGCAATGGGATAATTAGCAAGAAGGGAATTAATGTATTTACACTCCTTATAGAGGAAGAGATTACAAGAGATTAAAGCAGGCACACAATGGGGAATACCCATCAAAAGTAATGCACTGGCACTGGCAGCCATAAACATACTACACAGATAGTTCAGTGCAGTCTCCATCGTATGCCTGCTTACTTTCTTGTAATCCCTTCCTGTACAATCTTTCCACTTTGGGAAGTTGGGGGGACCTCAAGTGATCTTTGTAGGCAATCTTTCCTATGTCTGAACTGTTTTGGGGGTTTTCTACCCCCACCCCCAGTAGAACAGTGTGATTGGAGGGGTTACAGAATAAGTAGGCACACAGTGGGGAATATACTGGGCTGTATGAATAGCACATTTGCAGATCCCAGCCCCAATGGTACCTTTCGATGTATATTCTCCATTGTGTGCCTGCTTTCTCTCTTGTGATTACTTCCTTCCTTCCAATCTCTCTGATCTACCAAGGGAGGGGGAACAAAGAAAAAAACATTCCAGGCCCAGTTCTCAATGTCATAAATTGATTGGCAGTCGGTAAGTAAGGACTACTGGTATTTTACATTCATTAATGAGTAATATAATGGCATTACTTCTATACGGAATTCATGCAAGGAGCAGAAAAATAAATTCTGCTGGACAGGCCCAGTTGCTCATTCTCTTTTAATTATACAATAAAACCAAATTCAAGAGATGCCAGCTAGTGGAGCAAAATATGGCAATCAACATTTGGTAAAACTGAAGCTGGACCTGCCATGTGGGTCAAGATTCAGCCTCACAACCCAATGGAAACCTGGCCTATTTGCAAACTGACCATAAAGTTGTCTTTACCGTCTTACTCTGTGGACCACAGCTAAGAACACACCGACTGTCAAGCTCAAAGCCATTGGTGCAGTTGTACATCCCTTCAAAGACTGGTGGGGGCGGTTTACAAACCACAGGAATGCAGCTCCCTTCCTCCCAGAAGCCAGTTTCAAGACAGTGAATATTCAAAAATGTTCTGGGGATTTAAGAACAAAAGAGGAAATCATTGCAACTCTGTATCAAAACAGCTCCCAAAATTAAGCCAATCACAGTATTTTGTGATGACTTTGGGATTCATATTCTAGTCTTCTGTTGATCGAATACTATAAATTACCCTGTTGAGTCCAACTTCTCCTCCCCTCTGCTATCTAGACAGGTTACTTCAGACAGGTAGACAAAAATATCTTAGAATTTGCATCTTGGGCCCCTCCTTAGTAAATTCTTTCCTGTGGTTTCTCTGCTTTTTTCAGCTCTATTAAGAAATTACACAGCCTCCAAGGATGTGTTCTGAACATGGCTGTTTACTTCTGGAAGACACTGCTGTACTGTCACACCATAACCATCTAAACAGCCTACTTATTTAGCACATTTTTATTCCACACTTCATTTGCAAAGCACAGGTCTCTTCTGATAACTAAGATTATTTTTCCACATTGGTAAGAATAAGCTCTCCGAGTAAACAGCAACTGGAGGATTTGGAACATGTCTTTGCATTGCAGGCCTGGCTATATTTTGATGGAAAATAGAAATCAGTATGTTTATCAAACTCCATAGGTGCACAGCACGCGTTTTTAGACATTTTGATATGTAATAGCACGCTATCATAAAGTACATGGGAGTGACAGGAATAAGGTTAAGAACGTCTCTTGAAAAATGAACTTTATTAGTAAAATAAATAAAAGTTTATTTGCAAGGTGACTTAAGTCTTAGCCAAGAAAATAAAAGAAAGGATGAAGTTGATATACTAGAGATAGTTGCATGCTGATGCTTCAACATTCTGCAAAAAGATGGAGAAAGACTCATGGGAAATTAGAAAGCAAAGTGAGAAAAGAAAGAAAAAACGGTAATGGAATATGAGCACAATACCACAATTGTCTACTTCCTTAACATACCACAGACAGGGGAAACAAGGATATTTAGCATGTAAAAGCATGTAAATAGCAACATAATGGAAGCACACATTTGTGCTGGCAAAGATTTACCAGGCAGGGAGCACTGGAAGACTTGAGTACCCAAGCTGAGCTTTCCAAGACTCAGTCAGACTCTATGTCAGCCAGTAAGGCTATTGTCCTAAAATCACACTGAGTTCAGAGCTCCATGATCTGTTTATGGGCTAAACAATTTTTTTTTTGAAAAGTCCTTCAAAACCAGAAACTTGGGTGAAAAACAAACTGTCTACTTTCTCTGAATAGTAGGGAAACATGTGCCCCCCACCGCCCCGAACTTATTGGAAGGTCACACAAGACTTTTGTGCTCTCGGTAGCAAAAGTAATACACAAAATTAAAATGTCAATTATAATAGGATGTGAGGAAAAAAATGGTTTCAGCTCTACAAAGAGATTTCAGGCTGGCATAAAAGAAGACAACCTGAAGCGCAAACATTGTGCAAGTCTCTGGAGCCGATGTAAAATTTGATGCCATAATGTAATGTTTAATGTAACTGCAAAGGGACATCAAGTATGTAGAAACATTAAAATGAAATAAGTTTTAATTCAGTCCAGCTATTTTAAGGACTGAAAACTCTTAGTATGTCACTCATAAGCACAAAACAATGTATGAGAAAAATGATAATCTTTCATTGGCTCTTTGGAAATTAGCAAACCAATAACGTCTTCTTAACTTGTATTTTATTTTCTAACAGAACATTTTGATGCATAGTTATTTTAAACACTAGTAACCTTGTATTGTGCTAAAAGATTTTACTTACAAACAACATTTGATCTGCATGATTTCTCTGAACTTACACTGATATTTTTGGAAAATGTGGATTGATTTTATTTTAAGCAAAGAATATACAGTGACTCTGACACAGAAGCACCACACCTTAAACACTGCAATACTTGCAGAATATGTTGGCATAATCAAATGTAATAATCATGCCTACCAAATCAAAATAAATTATTTTGAAATGATACATTTAATTTAGAAAACAAAACTATACAAACCTGAGAATCAACTTTTTGACTCGGATCAAAGCATTATTTTAGGGGGAGGAATGTCAGCCTTTGAATTGTACAGATGCATGATTATTTAGCCAGGAGCACAGCCAGCTATGTTGTGCCCCAATGTTCCCTATAATGCAAAAGAATGTTTGCTTGCCCCGCTTAAGCCTCAGGCTTCTCCAAGCTCTCCTAGACTCTCCCACAAGGAAACAATTCCACTTTGCAACTTCCCTAACAAGGCCCCCTTCTCTGATTCATATTCAAATCCATTTGGAAACATACAGCCAGTTCCTGTGCCCCTTTCTCTTCATCATCCTGAAACTATACAGTTTTGGCTTGGCACAGAGGCCTCTGTGAAGTTACTCTCTCTCCAGCTCTTTGTCATTTTTGTGGCTTTTCTCTGAATTCTGTCCAGCATGTTAATATCTCTCTGGTAAAGAAAAGAGGTCCTGTTGCCAGAAAATAAAAATAAAAAATACAGGAACAACAACTTGTGCTGCTGAAACAATATTGCTTTACTTTATACTAAGAAAAGGGGTGGGAAAGCTGTCCATTTACTCTCTTAGTCTTGTCAAAGTCTTATATAATGCATAACTAAGGAGGACAGCCCAGAAGCACTCTGACCTGGTGAAGGCCTGGCTATGAAGCCCTGAAAGATGATGATAAGCAGCAGCTCTTTAGTGGATGTAATTAAAGACATCTGCTCACTGACTATATAATCATGTTCAGATAGTTTCTTGAACTATGGTTTCTGAAGAGCAATAAGCAATAGTTTACATTATTATAAAACTAATTCTAGTATTAATAAACATAGTAGTTATTAACCATAAAATGTAAAAAATAGGTATTGCAAGAAAAACATACTTTTGCTTTTATTGCCTTTTAATAATTTGCACTATTAAAACAATTGATCTCTTCCTAATCCAGACTCCACAATTTATGAACTCCCCAGATAGCTCTTTACTGAACTCTCCAGCTTTGAATTGTCACCTGGCAGGTTCTAGACCCTTCTCTGGATAGAAAGCAGGAAATTCCTTGTTTCTTGAAGCTGATGAAAGCAAGTAGCAAATGTCTTTTGCTCCAGCTGTTAATCTCATATTTTAAGATTAAAATATATGCGATTGTCTAACTGCAAGTGTCTTTTCATGTGCTACATAATTTGTTGTATTTTTTTTAAAATAAAAGCTTGAAACTACAGATTTATCATTGCCTCACTTAGGTATAAATAAGAATAGGAAATTAAAATAGAAAATAGAAATCCCTTCAGATATCCCTTCATTCCATTTACACATTTAGATCTTGGTATAGGACCCATGTGGAGTCTTTTATGGATATAAAAATAAACCAGAACTGTTGAACATCCCAATATCACTCCTGAGAAGTACCATCTTTTCACTATTACCCAAGAGAAATAAACTAACTAAAAACTAACCAAAACTGACAATTCCTGGTTTGTCCCACTCCTTACAACCCAAAATGAAAAACATAAATCTGTTTTTGAATTCTAGATAGCAGATGATAATAGATGACTAGTTGTATCATGAAAAATAAACACCAAATACTCAGCACATATGATTTACCATTATATTTAACTATTTCTTCTGCTCTGAGATGTTACTGCAGCTTATAAAATATAATTGTGAATACATGTTTTTAATGAAACATGAAAAACATGTCAACTTTATCTATTCAATTGTTTTTCAGCAGCTGTTCAATTCAGCAGCTTTTTTCTGGTGGACTTTCAAAACCAGGTTTTGAGGAGACAGAGAAGAGACACTGAGGTGCATACAGAGATTTTGATCCTCCTGTTCCTTAAAGCCAATACTGTAGAACCTCTGATCACAAACACTTCTGACCACGACCAAATCGGTTTCCAACCCAAAAATTCAGATATATTTTTTTTCGTGGCCGATTTCCCCTTCTGCACCATTTTTTTGGTAAGCGCCAAATTTCCAAAATTAGGTTCAGGTCACGACCAAATCGGGTTGCGACCAAAGTTATGGAACGAATTATGGTTGTGACTGTACATAAATTCCTAATGAAATCTGATTGGCAGGGAAAAGGGAATTAATTCTCTACTCAATTAATTTACTGAAATTGTTATCCCAAGATGTAGTCATAACCACTGGCATAGGTTTTTACAGATTTATAAAGAATAAATCTATCAACAATTATTACTCACTCTCTATTCCTTAGGCTAGGCATTACCGAATGTGCCAAGATATAAAATATACAAGAGAGCAATTGCATTGGTAAGCTTTAGAAGGGATGCTGCATTCATTTTAATCTGGCAGTCCAGATTTAATTTTTTTTTAGTATGTTCACAGCACCAAATACTTGCTAAGAAGAAATAATTTTATATTGCACTGTGAAAATTCCAAAATATATTATTGGCCACTTTGGGAAATAAAATACTTAACTAGTTGTATCTCCGGTAAAAGCACACAGGAGGGAGACACAGAGTTACTAAAAAAACAAATTCTTTGTACCTGCACACTGGTTTTATTTTGTTTTGTCTGTATGCAGCAACATCCACACAACACTGTGGGGGAAATGATTTCTGTGCCCTTACATCTTAGATAGTAAACATTTCACAATGGGAGGGAGTAGAAGAGAAGGTAGGGAAATTCAGCAGGTAGGACTGGAAAAGTTTTAAAAGTTCAATTGAGAAGTATGAAACTAGAAAGAAACTTATTTGAAACACTTTTTCTGGAGATGCAAATGTCACCACTAGTTGACCCTGTAGTTCTTTCCTAGTTCTGTTTCCATGACAATGAAACATCAAAGAAGATAAATGGACACTGATATATGTGAGATCTTAAAATACATATTTCACTCATTATGAGAATAGAAACTAACACGCCATCAGTAGAAATGCATGAATTCATTTCCAATCTAGGATATTTTTGCTTGAGTTCACTCTTTTTTTTTCCTTTTAGAATGAATTTACACCACTGGATTCCAGAGGACAGAGGTCAATTCCATTCCCAAATTCAACTGCCAAGAGTTTTTGAAAAATAAATTGATATGGATTTCTGAGCCAAGCACTGAGCAGCAACACTTGGAAAAAAGCAGAATCAGAAAGAGAGTGACATTCCAATGGGCTTGTTAGCCTGTAAGGGGCAGTTTCTATTGGAACTCACAAAGATCAAACTCCTCAAGTATCTCTATTTCTAAGCCAGGCTTCAATGTTCCCACTCAAGGCAAAACAAACAGAAAGTCCTGGAAGCAAATTATCTATGTTCTTCCTTTCAACTCTAAGCTTAGCCTTTACTTCTATCATGCAGCAGGTCCACAGCTCACCCAATTCCCTTTGTGACTAGCACAGCATATTGCTGACAAGATACATCCACCCTGTGTAAATGTATCTACAAGTATGTCAGGCAAGAAAACTGGAAGGGATCACACAAAAAAAACAAGAAAAAAACAACCAGGGAAGTAGCAGAGAGTATAGCTGTCAGGTCTGCCATCATAAACGCTGCAGCCTACTTCACTTTGCTAGCATCCTGCCATAAAACATGGGGAGGGGGGAGAATAGGAGTGTAAAGGGGGGGTGGGGTTGACAGGATAACAGGAACCAGTGCCAATCTGGAACAGACCAGCGGATCCAAGGACATGAGTGTGAGAATGGAATGTGAAACCCAATCAAAGAGGCACCAAATCTCAACACTGTTGCCAAAACAACAAATTTAAATACTATTGGACACCATGCACTGGTCAATGGAGGAGGGCAAGGGAGAAGGGGAAAAGAGCAGGGTTTATGAGAAATATTCGGGTCTAGCTTTGCTTATGTTGTAACCACTTGACTTTAGTAATAGTATACCTTTTACTACAAATGTAGACAAGGGTCTTTTTTTTTCCTAAATGTCCAAGCTGGGACAAGCCTGACAGTCGCACCAGTGAAGTACTTGTACTATATTATTAGTAATCTCAGGAACACTGGTTTAGTAATCTCAATACAGTAGTAGCTCTAAAAAAATAGAACAGCATGCTATAGTGGTAGATCCAAGGTGGAAGGAAACAACACTTTGTACTTCCCACTAACCTGGAAATCACTGGAGGAATTATTTGTCCGTACAATGAAGTATATACAGTATTGATTTATTTATTTACTTGGTAATAGACTGAATAGGGAAGGGTTAGCACTTAGCCCTCCTAGCAATTGCCTTTAGAGCTGACTCAGTATCCATAAACAACAAACTGCTGTTCATCAAAACTGTTACTTGCCAGTTCTACAAAACAGTCACTTATTTCCCACTGTCTTCATTTAAACTACCAGTTTCTTTCA
This sequence comes from Oxyrhabdium leporinum, assembly GCA_032468155.1. Classification (NCBI taxonomy): domain Eukaryota; kingdom Metazoa; phylum Chordata; class Lepidosauria; order Squamata; family Cyclocoridae; genus Oxyrhabdium; species Oxyrhabdium leporinum. The sequence goes on along the minus strand of JANHFL010002732.1, from coordinate 77,946 downwards.
GTTCCTTATTGAGCAGAGTATATCACTACTTAGCAGCCAACAGCCAACAGTAAGTAAGTTTATTTATCAAACAACAAAACTAAGTTTACAATGTCTGGTAATTTTGTACGTAAAGTAAAGCTTGATGCAGGAATTACTCTATGCAGCTCACTCTGACACACTAATCCTTAGCAAAATCCTCTAAAGAAAATCACCAGGTTCCTGAAAAATCTGTGTGTCCTTACCTAACCCTGAAACATTGTGTATGTCCATGTGTATGCAGAGGAATTAAGCATCTGCTCACATAGCCAAGTAAGCATCCAGTTTACTGAGAGGCACCAAGAAAAGATCAAGCAATAAGACTAAGAAAGGAAGTGGGAACAAGATTTTTAAAACTCACTCTAAATATTATTTTGTAACAGAGCCATTAGCATTTCTTCTGATCCTAAAAACAGACATTATTTAGGATTAGCAATGGAGCCAAAACAAAAATCAAATAGTTTTAAGAATCCATCCAACATTGAAAGAGTAATAATGGAAGCCACAAGATGATGTATGAGGCTGTGTTTGATATGCAGACCTCAAGGTCAATCTTGAAAACATAACAACCCATACAGCAAATGGCTGGCTATTTCCCAAATGGATGTAACAGTGGCCAGAATTGAATGCCAAGAAAGAGGGCAATAAATTAGCCCCTAAACTAACATGATCTGTGAGAGCAGGAGATTCAATCATTCCAAGCAACAAAGCAGGAAAAAGAAAGAAACTCAGTCAATAGGAAATTGGATTATAATACAATTGATCACTCTTAGTATCTAATTCTGTCACCAGTTCTCAGTGTGCAGTTAAAACATTAATGGAAACACACACACCCCACATACTTACATCTAATTCTTCATGAGAAGAACAAAATTATCAGGCTAATACTCTGTCACATGTGGGAGTGAGGCAGTTTTCATTGCTGGGAAAATGTGATCTATGGCAAGATTCCCTCCCTTAATGGTAGAGTTAGGCAAAAATAGACAATGACATTTTTGTCAAAATTTCAAAACCTGTCATTTGTAAATAGATAATATATATAAATGTACAGTAAAACATGTAGAATAGAAATATATTTTGCATATATGTTTTGGCAAACAATTAAACAAATGCTTTTGCTAATGTTCCAATGAAGAGTTAAATTACATAGATTTTTTTTAAAGTGTTTCTACATGCCACAATCTCAACCTAATCTCAAGCCAAAAGAAGAGTTGAATTCAGAAGGAGGTAGGTATCTGTCAGTGGCTTATGTATTTACAACTGAAAGAAATCTAAACAAAAAAGGTATGGGTTTTTGAATCTGTAAAATGTGAATTTGAAATTTTATTGTGTGCTAAAGAACATATTATTGCCAAGATTTATAAATATGTGAAACATTGTATGATTCAACAGGCAGAAAACTTTGGCTATAATAGATGCTTGAGCAATGGGAAAACATGTGGACAAATTCATTTAAAATTTACACTAAACTATAATTTAAAAGAACATTTGTACAAAATTATGTATTGTTGATATCTAATACCTGATAAATTGTCTAAGATATATAAAAGTTTCTCAAATGAATGTTGCAAATGTAACTGCCAAGAAGGAACTTTTTATCATCTTGGATGGACTTATAATAAAGCAAACAAATATTGGGGCAGATTTATATTTTAATTGAGAATTTTTAAAAAATGAATGTGAAATTGAAAAGATATTTTCCTTTTAGGACTTAAAAGTTAAACATTAGACTTATTTTTAGACAAGGAACTTGAAAAAAAGATCTTTGACTATAATGAGAATTCCTTATGTGCAAAAAATGTGCAAAAAAGATACTGTACATCAATACCTTTGATGGAAGAATGAATAAATGAACAAAGTGATGGAGTTAGAAGAGATTGCAAAATTAACTGTTTTAATCAGAGAAAAGAATATACCTAGTTTTGTTTCTACCTGAAAACTGCTTCTAGACTTCATGCTTGAGGCTGAAAAAAAATCTTGACTGTAGGACTTGCTGATTATTTGTTGTTATAGAAATGACTAGTATTTACTAGAAAAGGTTAAGGCAGTAATTTTACTTTGTACAGTATTCTATTGGTCTGAAAAATGTTGGAAGCCAGTGCTTTTGTTTTTCTTTTCCCCTTTCCCCTACGCTTCTCCTTTCCCTTTCCCATTTCCCAATCTTCATTTTCATTTGTATTTCATGTTATGATAATCTTAATTTTAAAAAAAGATTGGAGTGATACCAAAGAAAAGCGTACAAGCTCAATTTAAGCTCATTCCAAAGAGATGTGATACTTGCTAAACTGACAAATTATTTTTGGTTTATTTTCATATTTAAATATTGCTGGCCAGTAAACAGAACACTTGCTAACAAATAATTAGATCAAAAAAGCTTAGTTCCGATAGAGTTGTGAAAAAAAATCCACATTATAGCCATCTGTTTAAATCCAAAGGCTGCTGCCACCACAGAGCAGATGGAAAACAGACGTAGACAGCTAGCTCAAACTTTAAGTCTACAAATATAAAGGAAGTTACTTTAAACTACTGTTTGCTTTTGTTTTACATATATTGCACTAAGGTCTGTTAATCTAAATTCTAGGATTTGTTTTACTCTGAATCAAACTCTTGGATCTTCACGGTTAGGCTACTTTAAAAAAAAAATCTTAATTACTAGTCCTAGCATTCCCATTAAGAGAGGCAAAACAGCAACAGGGATTAGAATTTGCACCATGGTATGATCCATGGTATGTCTTCTAAAAACTCCACTTATTCATTCATTTATGAACAAGAATAAAATGGTCAGCTTCATCTCACATGCTAGATTAGGGCTAAAAACGGTTTGAACAATTCAGCAAGATATGAGCCAAGCCACTGTTTTAGTCTGGTTTATATAGTGTGGTATAACACTATGACATAATGTAGTACAATTGTTAATCCATACCATGTTGTGGGAACACTGCAGTTGTGTGCTGTTAGTTTTGAGTTGAAGGTATTGTGAGTCTATAGCCATTTAATCATATTCACCTGGTGAGAACATGCACCTGGATTCCTACAGGAATTCTAAAAAAGCAAGATCTCCACTGAAGCTATAGAGTTCTTACTCTTATACAATATAAAGCCAGATCTGTGGAGATGCAAGGACAAAGTTTGCCAGATTAAAAGTTTGCCTTAAAGGTTTGGAAAAAAATGAGTAATATTCTTTAGTATTTTAAATTCTGACCAATTATGATTTGGTTATTTCCTGAAAATTCATGAATGCCCATCAGATTAATATTTCCTGAATAAAATATCAAAGATCTTAATATGTTATTTAAAGAAAAATGTTGGTAGGTTGTTTAAGGGAAATGTTGCAATTGAACTGGCATTGTAAAACAATTGCATTCTTCAAGGACTAGAATTTCTGTCACCAACTTCCTTGGCTGTTTTTCCTTTTCCCTTTTTGGCTATAATGCATGATATAGCTAAAAACTAATTGATTTTATGATCGTTCCATAGTCATCACTTTTAATTTGCCCACAACTTTTCTGCTTCATTGTACACATTTATGTTAAGGGAGGTGCCTTTGCACATGTTGCATCTAGGATTATCCTTCAGTGCTGTAAAATTAAATCTCTCTTGCTATAACAGCCCAGGCAAGAAATACAGCGACCAAATCCTCCTCTGATCTGTAACTTTGTATGGTATTGGCAGGATTCAGACACTTTCAGCAAAGTCATGTCAAATGAGCAGGTTTATTTTGTAAAAGCAAGCAAACATGAATATAATTTTCATAATTTGGAATGTAGCTATTTGACAGAAAAAAATGGGCTTATTTGGCACATTCCCTGGATTTTTTTAGTGCAAAAACATGAAATAGTCTGCATGCATTTCCAGTTAATGTTAGACATCTTACTGCCAAACTACATTTTAACCATCCTAGTTATATCCTAATTCACCCACCTTGGCCTTTCTGAAAGTTTTTCAGCCTCTACTCTGCAGTTTATTTCCACTTGCCATTCACCTCTTTTTACTTTTTTGAAATCTAACTCATTCAGTTGTCATGTTTGGATAATAGGATGCCTACTGGGAGAACTAAGGATGTGAAAGCAATAAGACATCTTCCCTGTTTTCATCAAGAAAGAAAAGAGAGAGAGAGGGTGAATGTGAAGAGAAGGTTTCAAGAGAAAAGGCCAGATGATAGACAGACTGTCAGATAGGCAGGAATCCATAAACAATCCATGTGAACCACTGTCAATGTTTATTTTGTCTTTAGCTATTATTCTGTCTCTACAGAGTGACTTTGTGTAGTGATTAATGCACTGGGCTAGAAACCACTTTAGTCCCACCTTAGGCACAAAGCCAGCTTGGTGACTTTGGGCTCGTCACTCTCTCACAGCCTTAGGAAGGAGGCAATGGCAAATCACTTCCCCAAAACCTTGTCAAAAAAAATGTAGAGACTTGTCCATGCAGATGCCAGGAGTCAACAATGATTTGAAAAAACACCCATCCAAATCTGACGCTTAAAATATGAACATGCATATTTCTGAGTTCTCAGGTGACAGTTTGTGAACTGGACCTGGCAGATATTTAAAAGTCAACAAAAAGAATTAAGTTCTCAAAGAAACTGAACCAAATGTGGTGATAGTAAACAAGATAGTGATGCTGATTCATTCCCTAGCTAATAGACTTAAGGGAAAGAAATTATGTACCAAACACAATGATATATTTATGTTTATATTTAAGCAATAATATAATATTATTTATGATGAGCAATGTACATTTTATTACCTAAGAAACAATATCATTTTAACTACTGCAGTTCTGTCATTTGTAAATTAGCCTTATTTTAAGCCAGAAATGACAGCCAATAGTTCAATAGAAGAGTTGTATGCTCTGCCTATATAGGTAGTCCTTACCAACCATTCATTCAGTAGCTGTTCAAAGTTACAATAATAGTGAAAAAATTACACCCCATGACTATTTAGAGAATGGGTGTCAAACTCGCGACATCACGTTGTCATCACATGACATATCGTGACTTTTTCCCCTTTCGCTAAATTGAGGGGGGCATTGCCAGCACGTGATGCATCTGGCCCACGAACTGTGAGTTTGACACCCCTGATTTAGGATCTTCACAGCATCCCTCAGTCAAATATCATAAACTTCATTTTCCATAGTCATTGCAATTCATGAAAAGGGAAAGTACTCTTTAGGGATTTTGTCATAAGATTCATAAGGCATATTGAAAATCAGTATTTTAATATGAATTATATTGTGAAATGTATTACATTAATCAGGATCAAAGGGAAGTGCAATTCTATGAATATTTCTTATAGTCAGTACCTATTTTCTTGTGCCTGACCTGTGGGGGGGGTTTTCCTCCCCCCCACCCCCTCAAAAAGTAAACTGATTGGAGAGAAAGGGATTGCAAGAAAGTAAGGTCTTTGCTCTTCTACAAATTGAAAACAATGTGATCATACCAGCAGCCTACTGTACTTTCTTGAAATCTCTTCCTCTTCAATCTTCTGCTCTGCAAAAGGGGTGCAGAGAAAATAAGCAAATGATTTCTGTAGACAATCTCTTCTATACCTGACACCCCCTTAGGCACCCAGAGCAGACATTGGAGAAAGATTTTGATGTGTATAAGACAGTAAAAAGCTATTGGATTACAAATCAAATAGGGACTGGAGCATCCAAAAGGCAGGGGACTGAGTAGGAGGCAAAGCAAAAGCCAAAGGTATGAAACTGAGTTTATAGTCTTGTCTCTTTCCAGCCAGGAAGCATAGACATGGCCATGTGATTTCTCATTTAACAACTGCTTAATTTAGCAGCAGAGCTGCCCTTCCCAATTAGGACTGTTAAGCAAGGACTCTCTGTAAGTAGCCAGATGGCTCCAAATTTGAGGCAATTTGGGGAAAAAAAGAATTCTGGCAGGCATTAGGCTTCCTTTTCCCACGCAATATACATGGCATTCACTATAGTATTACTCCAATTCACTGTGAAAATTATAACGGTTCACATTGACCTGAAGCAGCAGTAGTTTCGATAATGTTCTCAGGATGCCAAAAATCAAAGTCTTGTCCTACCTCAAAATATTGCCATGAGTATTAGGATTGTTGGGAAAGCTATTGGATTACAAAACAATGTTTCCTTTAGATTACAATGCTTCTAGCTTTATTGGGGAGCAGCTGAAATAGTTCTACAGCCCAATGGGATAATTTGTAAGAAGTGTTTATCTTGCCCTTTCTCCCAAGTTCAAGCTACCGATTAGATAGCAACTGAAATGAAGCTGATTCTATCTCCATGCCACTTCAGTGTTTTGTTCCTGGAGCTTCCAATTTATCTTTGGGTATGTGTTATTGACCTTCCTTCATTCAAACCCTGTGAGGTAACACCATGATACTATGGTCCCAGTATTGAGAAGGTGACTGAACAAACATTTGCCACCATTTATAACTCTCAGGCATCTATAATGCAATAGGATCTGGTGCTGTGGCACCCATCAGTTTTTGAAGACTTAAGTTTATTTTTTAATCAACTACTATGTTTTAAAACTGCATCTAAGATTACTTTTTTTGCAAAATTGAAGACAAATATACACAAATACTGTACGTATACACATACTATACACATATACGTACACACATACATACCACACACACACATATCATCAACAATTGACAGCATGGAGGGAGAAAGAATGAATACTAATTAGCTGACAGATCTCTGGGAACTTCAAATGTGTAAACATATAAGAGATGTAATGCCAAGACAAAGATAATAAAGATAATTTGGAGAAGTCCAATATTGTGGAATTGAGAAGGAATGATAAACAGAAAGGCTGCTACTATAAAGGATTTCATAGAATATCAATACATCAGTATGTTCCAATCCAACCAGCTAAGGGTTCTATCCACACCACAGTTAGGCAACTACGGCCCCTTTATGACCTGTGGACTTCAACTCCCTTTGGTGGCTCAAAAATTCTGGGAGTTGAAATCCACAGCTTGTAAAGGGGCTAAATCCCCCCCCCCCCCCGATCTAGACCAAATATCTGTCCTATAACTGCTAAGTGCAGGAAGAAGGAAATATTTTTGTCATTTGGCAGCTATAACAGCTAAGTCTTCAGAATTTCTGCTCATCAAAAAAAAAAAAAAGTCATAGGCTCACAAACACGTTGTCAGCCAAAAATGGGAATAAACCTACAGCAATCCTATAACTATATTTAATATTTAATGTCTAATTATTTTTCATATTTTTGAATTTAATCAATGCTGTGATTATTCGAAAGAACCCAATCACAAGATCAAGAAGCAGAAATCTGTGTACATCTTGCTGTAATATAATTGGAACATTAAAAATAAATTTATCTAATCAGAAGAAATTTAGCACTAGTGAAAAGATGCTCATAGAATATTAAGTATATAACAGAATGTGCCTGGAGCTGATGGAAGAGCCAAGGGCATGCCCTAATCTGACAAACTAGAGATGAAGGCATAGACATTCCTCTGCATTTAAAACACAGAAAGGGCATTTTAAACATATGACCTCTAGTTGACTTTCCATTGGCAACAGAGATCAATGACAGCATTTGCATTCCTTCAGCCATATAGCAACATCTGCAGTAAAAAATGAACTGTGCAGCAACTGATTTCTGAATAGGTATTTGAAGCCCTGCGTACCGCAGGAGGAGCAGGAAAGGCTATGTATCAGTGTTGTCTTTCTTGAAATGTGAAGCACATAGCTTCCTCCACCTTTGCTCTTCAAATGTCAATGTTTGTTTCAAAAAGTAACACCAATTTCCACCTCTTTCTGTAAGTGATCAATCTTTTTCATTATTATTTTCACAGAGCAGTTTCCTCTTATCTGATTAAACTTTTGTTTAGAAATAGTTTCCAAATGTGTTGCAATTGAAAACAATGAATCTTTGTGGTTTCCACAGAGAGAGCACAACTTTCAATTTTGGTTTTAGTCAAGGACTTTTCAGTATTAAGTTCGCTTCAGAGCATTCCCGTAACACATTGTTCATGAACATTCATATGTATTTTTATGTGCATCATTTCTGATGCATGCATTTTTGTGTATATATTCACTCATATACAATTTGTGAACACTTTGTTTGAATATATTACATTAAATATATGTAATGGCTCTCTACACTTAGTTACAACCTACCTTGACTACTGCAACTTATTTTACCCAGACCTACCTCTGAACAGTGCCCAGAAATTACAACGGTTGGAAAATGTAGGAGTCAGGCTGTTGGGCCAGTGCAAGATATGGGGGATGATTACATGTACTGTATGTACTGAAAGAACAGACTATCCAAATAGAGAACTTTGTGTTGACCTTTCAAACCCTGAATGATTTTAGGGTCTCCCACTACGAATCTGCCCGATTACTTGGATCAGCAACAGGGGAATCTTTAAAGGTCTCCCTACTGCAACACCCCCCCCACCCGCAAAAGGGGACGGCTAGGCATAAAATTT
>JANHFL010002732.1:58830-69378 GCA_032468155.1 Oxyrhabdium leporinum | reverse complement strand
CCCCCCCCCCAAATCAAGATAGTAGCTGTAATGGTACAACTGAAGCTTTATCCGCTTTTTATGCATGTCACAGCTGTCATCTTCAAATAGACTGAGCTTGAATCGTATCATTGTGGCCACCATTTTGAGGTGGTTTTTTTTATCATGCCCTGAAGATACTCCCACAGGGTACTGCTAACAATAATCTGATAACTGAAATAAAGAGAATTCCACCATCCAACTTCTGTCATTGTCATCTCCAGAAGTGAATGTTTACTGCCAACAGCAGAAGGTAGCTGATGGAATTCTTTCTGCCTCATTGATAAATGCCAAAGGAGTGGGGAAATGCAGGTCTTAGTATCGTAGGTTTTTGATTTTCAAATGCTTACATATCACAGTGTTTCATATTTGCTTTATTCCCAAATTGAATTTACTGAATGGAAAAAAAAATCTATAAAAAGTACTCCTCTGTCTTCTCCAGAAGGACTGAGCACACGACTGTTATATCACTATCACACCAGTGACATTTGGAAATTGGTGATGGTGAAGCCAACATAATGTGCAGTACTAGGTGAGTTAGGGATGATTTTGTAATCATGAATTGTAATGTTGCAGAGCTCACAGTGTATTCATTTAACCTATGGTAATAGTGACCTCTTATAAAAATGCTTCAATATGTACAAGCCATTGGTACAACAGAATGAATTAACCATTGTATGACTGATGCATCTGTGCATGCAGAATAGATCATTTTGAACAATTGTATCTCATAAAGTTAATTTCCAAAATGAAGGACAAATTCCAGAAAAGTAGCCATGTTAAGGGTATTCATATATATTTATCATTTAGTACTTGATGAACCAATAATAGCGGTTTCTACTTGAAAATATTAGGCTGGATCCAGACCAAGTTAGTTGCTTTTTAAAGGAGAATATTTGTATCTCAGGGTTGAAATGAGGGGTCCTTTGTGCTCTCTGAGCTTTGTTGTTTTCTTGCAGATGATTCATTACCCAAACTAGGTAACATCATCAGTGCTAGTCTAGTCTAGCACTGATGATGTTACCTAGTTTGGGCAATGCAATGTCTGCAAGAAAACAATCAAGCTCAGAGGGCGCCAAGGACCCTTTGTAGTTGCTCTTTATTTGTGTAGAAATCTGAAAAACAAATTAGCCATGGACAAATCCACTGAGTTCGTAAGTTAAAATCTTGAAATACATAGCTAGAGAATAATTATATATTACACATTTAAGTAAGTTAAAATATGATGAAGCCAAATCAGTTTTAGTACACTATTCTTAAATTGCAATCCCTAACTCACACTCAAATGCCACGGAACAAGTTGCAGCTGTAAACTCCAGCTTTAGAAGATCCTCACTCAAAGCCTAAAAGACAGTTTGAAAACATACATCTAAACTGAAATGACAATCCCACACCCCCCCAAAAAAATCCTCAGTCTACTATATCTTCACTATTGTATAATCTTTTTCATCTGAGCTCTCAGGATAATGGTCACTTTTTTCATTCTAGTGCCTAGTATTTAAAAGTCCTGAGAATCTGTCTCCTTCGTTGTTTAAATTATTTAAAGCCTCACAAACAAGCAAGTGCATTTGCCTTAGTGTCTAGACTCTAGACAATCAGCTCATCTGAGTTCAAAAGTCCATGTTGTGTCTCTTTCCATGGTGTAAAGAATGTAGTTCCATATATTGGCATCTGTATGCCAGCCAATGCCAGAATGCAATTAGAGTATCTATAGGTATCTATAGTATTATCCTGTTTAGTGCTCTGTTAGTGCAATTGGAGTCTTTTTTTCTAAAAAGCTTCACTACTGGATCCTATTTCTCTTCCCTTACCCAACACTGGGTTTTCAGTATTGGTCTGAGATTGAAAAATAAATTAACATTTTAATAAGATCTTTTGAAATGGACATTTGGTTTTGTGCATGAAGGTGGAAATAATTTGCTTTTTCTAATCTCTACCCTGTTTGTTTGTAGTGGGGGTTTTTTGGTCTATTGTACTTCAATCAATCTGACCTCTGAACACATGGATTGCCTAAAATGACTCATATTAAATGAAATGGGGAAAGTTTGCAGTGATTTTCTAGAGTCATTAGTTTACCTGACTCATCAGGTTCAGTCTAGATGTTTGAGTCAACATAATTCCCATACACATTTAATCTGATCAATGACATCTGAAGACATCTGAAAACACTTCATAGTCTCAATACTGGCTTGGACAGATGTTCCATGAAGCACCAAGCAGGTGTGTTTCTGATCTAGGCAACAACCAGGTCCAACAACTGGTTGCAGGTCTTTTTCTTACACCTCCCCGCTCCCGTTGCTTGCAAATGAAATGCAACATTTTGTTGAAGAGTGCACATACATCTCATTAAACAAAGCCAATCCAGGCCCATTTTCTCTTCTCCTTATTTGCAAGTACAGAATTACCTTTCCTCATTCACATTTCAATATAAGGGAACTGGATACACTTTTGCAATGTTATAAAAGTGTTGTTATTCTAAGCTGCACCTTGCCCTGGCCTCCTATCACGAGCCCCCACCACACCCCCAAAAGAAAAAAATACAGAAGGCACAACCAACAGCCTGTTCAGAGTGAATGCAGAGTCACAGTCCCCAAGGTACCCTGTGACAAGCTTCAGAAAGAAGCCCAGAATAAGCAGAAAAATATAGATCCAGTTTCAATAAACTGGTTAGACAACACTCCAGAACTAAGGATGAAAACTCAGACCTGCAAAATACCTGCTGTGACACTAAGTCCATTCCTTTAATGTGACCCCAATATCAGGTGATGCATGAGTTTTGAGGAATGGCATCACAGATCACACATTAAATGTTTTCATAAACCTAAAACACAATTGGTTGAGTCCTGATTAAGTTATCGTTGAACTATACTCTTATAAACTCAGTGTGACTTAGCCACAGCTAATTTGTTTTACAGAAATAAACAGCAACTAAGTATGAGCCGTACAGATATTAAATTCCTCTGAAAGGAGGAACTGAAGCTAAAATAACAATGATTGTGTGTCCTGATGATCCCATTAGTTCAAAAGCTTACTACCAGATTTTATCAGTGATCTCTCCATTACAGAGATTGTTAATAAAATTTGTTAGGAAAATAGATTAGCAGAGTTGGCAAAACAGAAAATCCAACCCTAACTATTACCTTGCTAGTTAGCTGCCATTTGAATGCAATAGTATTACTACATCAATCTAGTGGCTTTCTGCATCTGAGGAAAAGAGCTGCAGCTCACCAAAGCATATGCCTTTTACAAAAATGTGTTAATTGGAAATGGTACTATTAGGCTCCTTCTGTTTTTTTTGCTGCCATGGCTCACCTTCAGTGAATTAGGAAAGATATACACCTCTCCTTACCCCCCATCTAACGGAAAGACAGGAAAGTCTCAGTGGATTACTAGAGTCATCACACTCAAGATGCTTTTGAATGACCAATCCAGAGCTCTAGTGAGAAAAATAACAGAATTGAGAAACCTTGCCATAAAGTTCACAGCAGAGTCACAATGACTTCTTTTGTCTACATTAGACTGCCTGTTGGCAAACAGTTACATTATAAGCAGCCAGATAGTTCTGAGTCACGATACTTCTATGCTTTTGTTTGTCCAGATTCATCCTGAATATAGTCCAGTGTTAAGGCTTTTGAAGTCTTTGGACAAAGACTTATCAATGGCTTGGCATAGGGAGATGATGAATTGTAATTTTTTTCTGGTCAGTCTTGTGTCAGCTTTCTTTATTGCTTTGTTGCTACCCCACTTTTTGCTCTGCTTGAACTCTCAGCATATGGCCACGATTCACACATAATAATGCAGCTTGATTGTTTTTGGTGCAGTATATGGTATATAAAACCATTTCAAGAAAGAAGTGATAGTTTATATTTTTAAACACTGTATATCTCAGGGACCAATAAGATGATATGATGGCCGGCCACTGCATTAGAAGCTATACTTCCTCTGTTATCTCTAGAAATAAACAAAGAGTGGTAGTAACTTTAGTTCAGCAGATCTTGGGATTCATTCCTTGGGTTGCAAGATCTCTTTGGGAGCCCTAAATGAGCAGAAGCTTACAGTACATGCTGTATGATGATGATGCCCCCTTCGGATAAGAATTTGGAAGCCATTAAGCATGGATACCTAGTAGCCCAAAGGTTACTAGAGCTGATAGTAAATTCTTATTTAATTTCACCGGGAGAGTGTGGAGTAAACAAAATCAAGATGGCTGGCACAATCATAAGATCAAAGCTGCCATTTTAACATCTTTGACTATCTTTGCAGACAGCTCTGGTATTTTATTTCTTACATAGTTTATTTTGAAAAGGGTCAGACAAGTCTCATCTAATTAAAACAACATAAAATGTTACAACCCATTGGTAATAATGTGCAAATAATGTATTACGCTACAAATCCATGATTTTTTCCAGGGTATAATATTCTAAATTGGTCAGGCAATATTCTGTCGAATTTATTCAATACCAGACATTGAAATAACTTTTGCCAGCTTAGTTTACCTATTCAATCTCTACCTGGAAACTGTTATCTGAAAAAGCATTTCAATTCCTGAGAACCTCAGAGCTGTTTTTACTATGCCAATGTGAAGTTACAATATGTACATGTGGGGTGGGGTATGTACTGATACATTTTCTGATTTGTTGGGGAAATACCGAAGATAATGCTCAATTCCAAAGGAAAAAAATATTGCATTTTTTATTATTGAACTTTTCTCATTTCCACAAGAATCAAAACATTTTCTTTCAAGTTCCAAACTTAACTGTTAATTCTGTTTCTGATATTTTCATTATACTGGTTCTAATGTTTTATTTAATTGCATTTATTTTATGTATCAGTTATATACTTTGTAAATCGTACAAATATATACATAGAGCATAAAATATGTAGCTGAACCTTCACATAAATTGTGGTCCTACAAGGGTGACAGGATCATGCTGCAGCGTCCTGTGCCTTCATCACCACTTCTTTAGATACGGCAATGCACTCTAGATGTCAGGCTGCCTTTGCAATCTGCTCAGCTGATTTTTTTCAGTCTCCTCTTGCCATTTTTATGCTACTCCATGCCAGCAAAGAACAAAACTGAATATCCATCATACTTTTGGAAAATGCATTGTCAAGAATTAAGGCACCGATGCTAAGGAAGAAAGAGAATAGAAGAAATACCAATAGCAGATAAGTCATTTTACTACTCACTTCCTGGGCTTTTCCTCTTTTGTTTCTGCTACATGGTATCCAGGCTTACACTTGTAGCGACAGACAGATCCCACGTCATGATTTCCTTGCTTGCATCGAGGCATCAACAGCTCAGCGTTGGCAATTGGGCCTGGAGAGTCGCACTCCAGTTTGCAGTAAGCTTCTGGAAGTGACCAGAGTCCATCTTCCAGGCAGGTGATCCACTGATTAATTCCTGATTTCAAGCAAGAGAAAGAAAAAGAAACAAAGCCATTCAAATGACCGCATAACTAGTTATTTTTTGAACCTTAGGCTGAATTTTACTCTGATCCAATTTTCTTTACCTTCACCATTTGTCTATTTGCACAGACTTTTATGCCGCTTTCGTCTGACTGTTATAAAGTCATGAAATGGTCTTTAAGGTCTCCTGCTTGAACAGGGAGTTGGACTAGAAGACCTCCAAGTTTCCTTTGAGCTCTACTCAGATTGATTGACTGATTGGCAGTCTGCAAGTAATAGGCCCACCATACAATAGCAACGAATAGTTATAATAGAAAATGCTAAGCTGTCTGTCTTTCCCTATAGTACTTTGGCAGTATGACATTAATTTATTTATTAAATTCATTGGTAGTCCCTCTTACCAAGGGGTAGCTCAGCTTGCAATATTAGAAAGATAAAACTATATTAATAAAAGACTACAGAAATACAAAATACAGCTTTTATTTGGCAAATGCCACATTTATTTTCTGGAAGATGCAAACAGCCATACTGCATTTCTTATTCATTACTGGGAACAGAAAAGGCATCCTCAGTGCCCAGCATAATCGCTGATGCTTGTGGAGGAGAGATGCCCTTCATAGCTGGAATGTGAGTTGACCTATAATGCTAAACCATTACAGAAAAAGATACCTGAGTTCTGTGAAGGTAGGAAGAAACTAAAAACAACTTCACCTTGGTTGTGATGGGTATACGTTGAAGTAAAGAGGGACTCTAACAGGCTTTTGGGATTGTGTTACATTAAAGTAACCACATTAAAGTACATTCCAAGATTCCTAGTGATTTTTGCCTACGCTGAAGGGCCTAGAACAGGACTGTCAAACTTGTTGCGTCACGTTGCCATCATATCATGACATTTTCCCCTTTACGGAGCTGGGGTGGGTGTCACCTGTGCATGATACATCTGGCCTATGGGCTGCCAGTTTTACATCTCTGGCCTAGAAAAACCCAGGTCCTTAAACCCAAAGAACCATATAATTCCCAGGCTCCACAGCTAATTTTATATTTCATTCACAAATGAAATATAAATGTATTTCATATTGTTATACTTTCTCTTATGTTCACTGGAATGTTTTAAGTACTTACTACAAACACATGCTCCAAATAATTCAGTGCCTTACTCAAAGCCGTCAAATTCAGAGAAGGGGAAATGGAGATTAGGGGTATATTACAAGTTCTGGTGGATGGCTGCTGAACTCCCTACAGTAGTTAGCTTTTGTTTATTTCTTTTTCTCAGAATTTCAAAATCGCTATTGTTTTGTGGCAGATTAAAATAGATATATCTCCCATTTCAGTCACAATTCCTACCCCATACTTTAGCCTTATCAAAAATATTTTGAAAGAAAGAAAATTGTGGACCACTCCCAAAATAATTATGTTGTTGTCAGTATATATTATCAATGTAAAGAATCCCTTACATTGAGCAAAATTTGTGGTGATTTCTGGGCACATCCGTATAGCTTTCTTGGCAACAGAGTGGAAGTGTCTAGATAAAACTTCAAAAGGATGTCTTGGAAGTAATAAAACTCAATATGAAATTTTGTAAAATGTATTTGATATCATGACTATCCATGGGAGGAAGGGCAAGGAAAACAAATGATAAAATATATGTAAAGTGATTAGAGAAATATTATGACTTAATATAGTTGCATCATAAGTTAGGAGAAAAGTATATAATTCAGCAAATGTATGATGTTATATTCCCATATTGACACTGCATTTTGCTGCAGACACTATTTTTCATTTTTTAAGGAGTCAAGGTCCGATAGTTGTTGCTGGAGCTCCACAGGCTGAATGGTGCTAGCATGTTGAAGATGGCTGGGAGGATAGATGATAGTAGTGTTCATGACCAGGAGTTGGAATGGAGAGTCTCATGCAGTAGAAGAAATGCTAGTGATGACAGTTTGGAAATGAGGACTGGTGAGAAGTGGATTCCTGGAAGTAATCTTCTGGACAGCTCAAGAATGGTTGGGCAGCTGGTTGAGAATCTTAGATCCGTCCTAAATGTGGACATGCAGCTGAAGAGACCAGTGGTAGGGGTATATTTTTAGCAGCCCCTACTACTGGTTGATCAGTTATTTGCTGATTTAACTGACCAGCAGAGTTTGGTTTTTGGCTGGAGGAGTGGAGGAGCCAAGTATAGAAATGCAGATAAATAACAAAAGCCATATATTTAGCATATTCTTCTGATCTTGTGCAGGCAAAAGATTAGCAAAGACATAAGAGGAAATTTTCTGGAAGTTTGTTCTACCATCCAAGTGTCTCCCGAGAAAATCCATCCTACCTTGGAGTTTTGCTGGCTTGATACAGGAAAGGATGCATCGCTTCATAAATGTAGTTCCTTTGGGACAGGAAAACTCTGCATAAAGAACGTGAGATTGGTCTGGAAATTGGCAGTCAATAGGGTTACATGTCACTGATCTGTCCCAGTGACCAGAGATACAAGTCAGCAAGATTTCTTTCTGGAAAAGAAAAGTGGACGAGTCAAGAAAAAATTAAAAAATAATCATTCCTAATTTCAATATTGGTAGAACTATTGAACGTAGTGTTCAGTTACCAGTTGTGGCTAGTCATTCCTTTTAACGAGAGATTAGTTTAGAACTGAATCAAGTGCCTAGCAGATAATCTGCTAGTTTATTTAAATCTGACCTAAGACATAGGCAAAAATGAAATTTATCATCTCTACCTTTGGCCTTGAAAAAAGCCATTCTTCTGTTTTCATTTTAACCCCACATTGTCACAAACAATGACATCTTGTTGGGCCTTCTTAGCAGTAGCACATGCCCTCTGGAAAGCATCTCCCTGGAGATTCATATGGCCCCAAACATTTTAGCTTTTGTTAGGTCTTGAACCTTGATTTCTTCCCCAGTCATTTGGGACAGTTGGATAGATGAGCTCAACTGTTATTAGTGCGTTGCTTTTTGGGGATGGGGGAGTGGGATGGTGGTTTATCTTTGGGCATCTGGGGTTATATGTTATGAGTTTCTGTGCTTTAAAACTTGTAAGCCACCCAAGGTCATTTGTGCGACAATGTGTGGCTATGTAAATCATAGCAATGAATCAATATAAAAATGTTTTTCCAAACTGGCTTAGAAATCCAAAAAAACAAAATGAAAATAGTTTCCTGACTCCAAGCTTATAAACCAAAATGACAGAATTACAATGGATGGGGAGTGAAGGGGAAAATCTCACATCCTTTGGAAGAAAAGCAGTAACAGGGCAGTCCATGCTGATTAGTTCTAAGACAGTGCTAAGCAGAAATGCCAAGACATTCAGTAAATATTCTGTTCTTATGAAATCTACATTCCAGGTCCAAAAAGCAACTCTCAGCAACCCTATACAAATAATGGGTTTTTAACAAGGTACATCTCTAAGGGCAATGAAATATGAGATGATCAGAGGCATACCTGTTCTTCAAAATTTGCAAATAGATACACTTTATGCACTACTATGATACCTGAAGGAAAAGTCCATCAATGTGGATTTCTATAAGTATTTTTTTAAGGTATGAGAGCTACATGAGAGCTACATGAAGCAAATGTTGAATTTGCCTTTGTGCATCTAAAATGGTGCAAGTTGACCCTTGATGCAAATACAGAGAAAATTGTGGTCCAAATCTGTGGCAGTTGAATGGGGAGAAGTAGAGCAGTTCCTCTGATATTGATTTCATGTAATTATGTATCAGGTCTTAACAACAACTCTTAACAACCACATAAATAGATTGCCTCCATGGCAAGCTATCCCTAATGTGATGTTTCAGGTTTTCTAATAGTGCACTCATTGCCACTGTAACTGAGACCATTCATCTTGCTGCTTTTCATCTGTCTCTTCTCTCTCATTTTACCTTTCCCAACATTAAAAGCTTCTCTAGAGAACTAGGTATTTGCATAATATGTCTGAAGAAGGATAATTTGAGCCTAATCATTAATGCCTGTAATGAGGATACTGGATTGACTTGTTCTATGATCCATTTGTTGGTTTTCTTGGCTGCTCCTTTCATACCAGTTTTTCAATCCTATAGAGACCCATGGTCTTCAATTGCCCATCTTTGGCACCAAAGGAGATGTTCCCTCCCCACCTCTCTCCTTTCCCTGTTTTTGGTATGGAAGGAACCTCTACTCTGCTGTATTGCCAAGGCAAAACAGGATGTGAACGTGCAATCAGTACTTTTTCAAGGTACCCTGATTTTCTTTCAGCTCCTTCACTCTATATCAGTGCTTTAATACCACCACCCAAAAGAGCAGGTAGACGTCCATCTTCCTCCTTTCAACTCTCCTGTCTCATTAGCGAAGCTTCTAATGCTGATGATTTGGCATTACTGAGGACTTTTCAATACATTATGCTAGAGTCTATAATTTAGTATTTTTATTGTTTTCTACTGCAGATTGTTGATGTAACTTGATGCTATTGTAAGCTGCCAAGAGTCTTTTGATTGTGCTCGGTAGAAAAGAAACAAACAATCCAACAGCAGGTTTCATGGCCAAGAATTCTTTTCCACCAATGTTTCTTGCTGGATTGTCAAGCATATACACATTAAAAGTAGCAAATTTAACTTTACTTCAATTTTTAAATATATTTTAAAGCAAAAAACAGCACTTTAAAACACTCTTTTCCCAATCCAAGATGCACCTGCCTAAATAGAAATAAGTGAGTCATTTATCCAGTGTAATGATGCATCTTTATTTGCGCAGCTCAACTCAGGAGTCCTTCTGCTATTAGTCAAGGTTGTATTTTATTATTATTACTATTACTATTATTATTGTTGTTGTTGTTGTTATTTCCCATACCTAGCCTGTATGTTATTTATGTATTTAATCTATTTATTCCCTTTGTTTATCCCTGTCCCTCCAAAAAATTAAAGCAGATAACTATTTTTTCCACACATACAGTATACACTGCAAGGGTGGGCTGCTGGGGATTCATGACGGTTCAGGCAAACCCTTTGCTAAGACTCTGCAGAGTTTGGCAACCCCCCAAATCCCACTCCTGGCTGGCCCCGCCCCTCTCTGCCCAACCCCACCCTGGCTGGGAGAACACTCTCTTCAGCCCAGCCTGATTAGCAGAAGCAGCTGGTTTTCACTTGAA
>JANHFL010002732.1:32277-52320 GCA_032468155.1 Oxyrhabdium leporinum | reverse complement strand
TCGGAACGACTCTTCTTCCAGGTTCCCTCTAGGCGTCTTTTTTGGCGTTTCATCTCCCGCAGCTCCTCTGTGAACCACGGAGCTGACCGGGATCCCCGCCAAATCAGAGGTCGCAATGGCACAACTCGGTCCAGGGCAGCGGTAGCCTCCCTATTCCAGGCCTCCACTAGCTCACTGGCTGAGCTAATTACTGTTTACTCTCCTTTAGTTGCAACCAACTAAGCCATGTGCACTGATTTAATCAAAGCCTGAATCAGATCCATTTAATGTGATACCACCAACCTAACTAACTAGATGTTATTACTTTATAAAGAGAGCAAATCCAAGAGGAAAGTTTATCAGTCATTGATGGGCTACCAAAAATTAGTGGATTGCCTTTTTAAACAAAATAGAGCTATTAGGTTAAAGATGGAAGATGACCGCCTGCAGATGAAGAATGCCTGCACCACAGGTAATCTGTTCAAGGAAATACAATTCAAAGACATATACATTTTCACACCTCTTCTTCTGATGGCTGACTTGAGTTCTGAAAATAACTGGATAAAATCAAATGCTCGGCAGATTATTAGACAACAGCAGCAGTTCACATACCTTTGGATAGTTCATGAATCTTTGACAGGTCAAATGGCTAAGAATCTGGACCTCTTAACTTCAGGACCAAATGTATACCACTATTTTCTGAATAACCATAAATATTGGTCTTTCTCATCTCCCTGAAACTCTACATTTTGTCTTAATTACATATGACACAGAATATTCCTTTTTTGGCTTGGTTTGGCTGGCTGGGTTCATAAGGTATCGTTCTTCTGCTAATAACTTTCAGTATTATGTGAGCATTTGTCTTACCTCCTCCCCTCCAACACCCCATCCTGCATAAAAGTTGTATTTAAAGATCCCATTGTGTCCCTAATAAAAATGATTTGAAGAAATTTCATCTGGATGGCTAGCATATGAATGAAAAGTATTTTGTTTGTATTAGCTTTCAGTTGTCAAAGAAACATTATTTAAACATAAAGAGAAAATCAAGAATACTTATTCAAAACCATTGATTCTAGGCAAAAGACACAACAGATCTCGTGACATAAAATGGATGATTATTCATACTTCAGCATTAGTTACAAATAGCTGGAGCTCACTGAACTTTCAATAACTCTGCTTACAAAAAGTTATTGAAACTGAATGCTAAAGAGGAACAGCATTAAAAGAGGAAAAGCGGATTGAAGAATTAAAAAAATTAAAATGAAAAGCAAAGGATTATTTGTGAAAAAGGGCCATAAAATATAAATAAGAAAATGATGTGGTGGAAGGGAAATATAAAAAAAATAATCTGTACAAAGGGGAAAAAAACAGGTAATGTTGAGCATTTTCCAGTTAACATAATGAATAATGTTGGATTAAAACAATGTTTCAACATTTTCTCCATTTTTTTTAATTTAGCATTTGCTTCTAACAAAAACCAGCCATCAAAAATTATTTTAACTTACTCCCTTGAAAAATGTATGAGCCACTCTTTAAAACAAAAAGTTTTCTTCGGGCAATTTACTAGCATTTTTTCCAAGAAATACAAATTCAGTTCCTGAAAACAACATTCTTCTTCAATTATTTATTCCCAGAATCCAGATTTCAGATCTTTATTTTATTTAAATATTAATCAACTGCCCTATTGCAATGACTCTGAGGAGGTAGAGTACAAACAAGAAAAATAAACTATAACAAAATTAACTGTTAAGAATTTAATATAGCTGTAACTGGAGTCTACAAAATTCCATAGCCAGAGACAAAAGCAAATTCTTCAGGTGGCAACAAATATCACCATAGCCCAAAACTCCCTCTTGTACTCTCTCTGGTACTCTGGTATTACCAATTGTGGACTGCAAAAAAGAAACTCTTGACAAAATTTTAATATTCTTAAATAGTGAGGTCATAATCTGGTTAGGGTTTTAAAAATCAACCCTTTCATTTTAGATGTAGGCTATAGGACTGAAACCAATCTTTCAAAACCCATTTGGGCACTGCTTTAGTATTTTCTTGAGTGTTTGCCAAAACTGAAAAATCAAGTTCTGAGTAGATGGAAGGTATCTTCTCCTTCATGTACTTAGCAATGAGATAGTTGAATAAGTCCAAGAAAAAAAATGCAAAAAAATAAAATAAAATCCTTTTGTCTGCCCTTTTGGAGGTCTTTTCCAATCCTACACTAAGCCTTGTAAGTTATGCTATAAATGTCCTTGAACTGTTTTATCATCTCTCTTAGAAAGCATCTATTAATAGTCATGAAGGTTTACTCCAAGACTGGACAATGTTATACATTTTAGAAATAAGTTTATTTATTTGGTCAATTTCTATCCCACCTTTTTTCTTCAGGAGTTCAAGAAAGTTTACATGGGGATCATGTAAGATGAGTTGAGAAACAATGACTAGCATGCAGCACATTTCCATAGCTAATGATGGACTTGAATCGGGGTTCATCTATTCCTAATTCAACGCCTTAAGTACTATACCACAATGGCAGCCATTTTGGACTGTTTGTAGATTTGTCCGAAAACAACCTGAATTTGTATAACCATCCATCTCAACAAAAGCAATTCTGGGAAGTGTACAACAAAGCTAAAAAAGCTAATAAAAACAGGTATCATTATTACTGTAATTATAAAAAATATTTTTAAAAAGTATAAAAACAGAATAAAACAAGGAAATATGCTGATAGTTGTTACATGCTGATGATTTACATTAGGTCTAGTGGGTATTTATGTATATAGTATCCTATATTGAAATTATTATCGACATGTACATACAGCACACTACTGTTCTACACAAATGGAGCTTAATTTCATATTTACCCTCTAGGGAAGAATTTGTAGAAACTTGGGGTTAAACTTGGGTTTCCTGTGAATTAATATCTTGGGTAACTCGGAATAACTATTCCAAGGAAATTTGTTTTGTTTCCATATGTAAACATCAACTTGCTTATTTATTAATATTGATATAAATCTATGGTTAATGGACTGACAAAAATTGTTATGGCTGTACATTTTTCTACTACTTTGAGGTAAGAATCAGACAGTCATTCAGTACGTACTGAAGCATAAAATATCACAATTAAAAAAATAAAATCTTCCTCCCCAAATGCAGTCCCATCACCACATAATGTGACTCCATCACTTTGCAATTCCAAGCCTCTCAAAAAGTACTTTGTAATCCAAGGAGACCAAAAGGTTGCCAAACCCTGCAATTAAATAATTATACATAGAAAATTAGCCAGTCAAGAAGTAGGCTATGCAAAAGCTATTTCTTCCTGACAGTTATACTTATATGTTTTTTTTTAATCTGTACCATGAGAACTTCCAGCTGCAGCTAGAAATAAGGTAGCACAGAGACAGATTTACCACTAAAGTAAGAACCAAGAATATCCTATTACATCATATGTAAAAATTCTTGTACCAAAAATGAAAATACGTGTAGCATTCCCAAAACTTAATCAGCAAATTTTACTAATCTCATTTAAATTACTGATTGTATATGATTTACAGATGACCAGTTTTTTTCTCTTATTCCTGTTCTAGATAAGATTTATTGAGATCTCCTTCTCTATCAGAGAAATGTGTCAAGTCAATCTTAGATGCAATCAATCATTTAAAATCCTTTTAGCCTTCTCCTTCAAACATCCAGATAATATTAAGACCAGCCATATAACAAGAGTACATCTCTCTACAATATAGAAATACATTTACATTGCAATTTGGATATACACCTGTGCAATTTCTTAATGAATGATTGGCCTGTCAATGTGGCTCTGTGCCCTTGCATATGGATTAATGATTTCAGTTTTCAGAACATTCACTCCCTGGAATGAAATGCACTGAGATCATGCTAGATCTATGAAAATGCTGTTTTCTTCATCTCCGTGAGCCATTTTTATAATCCAAGGACACACGCCATAACTTCTTACACAGTATAAAATTCCCTCTCTTGCTTTTCTCCCAGGAGATTAACCAGAGGACTCAGCTGGATCCTTAGCTGGAGCTCTCAAGATTCTAGGTTCTAAGAAAAAAACACAGATCTCAGATGGCAATTCTTTAAACCAAAGATCTCAAAATGGGTCACTTCCTGCATCTTATTTCCCTTATGAAGCAGCTTCTTCCAAAGCCCAGCCTCACAGCTAGTCTCTCAGTTGTTTTGAGCAATGACTGTCTTAGCTTCAGACTATGAGACTACATCTTATCATCAAGTCAACATTATGTTCATATTAATCCTTCGGGTTCATGATCCTAAAATATTAAGGATTTTAAAAATTAAAATGTTGAGTTGCATCCCAGAACTAACTATGAACTTACAAACATTATACTATATTGTAACAAATGCTTTAGAAATGGTTAGACCTTCGTTGCAGCATCTTACAGCAGTTGAAGGTTGAAATATTATTAAAGACATCACATGCAAAATCTAATCTATAGTAAATCCTGTGAATGTGCCCTCTCTGAAATTCACACAACATTCTAGCAGGTAAAAATACTACCTGCAGTTTAAAATGATAACATTAAGAACAAAGCTAAAGAGTAAGAGAACTAGTATGATGTAGTCCTTAAACTGGGTTGAATTACACGTAGAAGATCAAGTTTTAGTTCATCCTCTGTCAATGAAGCCCGCTGGGTGACTCTGGACCAGAGGCTCTCTCTCAGCCCAACCTACTTCAGAGGCTGTGGTTGTAGGGAAAAAGAGGAGGGAGTACTAGGTAACCCAGATTAAGCTCCTCATTGAAAGGTGGAATACAGATCTCCAATTAAATTTTATTTAATAAATATGGAGTAAGGAAGCGCAGCAATTGCAACCTCAAAAACTGTTTTCATTGCATAGCTAGCCTTCCAAATATGTTGTTGGGATGGGAATTACTGTCTGAGAAGATCCTATAACCACAGGAGCAAAACTCATCATGTGTAACTTTTTGACATCATTGCCCATTATTCAGAAGTAAACTCCAAACAAGTTGAGTTCAGTTGATTAAGTCTAAGAGTGCTACACGTATGGCAAAACTTCCACACCTGAAATCATAGTCCTGACAAGAACCTGAGGAAAACAGCAAAATGTGTAGGTTGCCATAAGTTTCTTAAAATTGATTTGCAATTAGTATGACTTATTCAACAATCTATTATGTTTTGAACATCTTCCGCAGTATTTGTAATAAATGCAGGTTCCTACAGAAAATCTGCAAATGTAAATCTAGTCAGCATTTGAAAAGGAGACCATATACATCCCAAAGGAAAAGTGGCACAGTGTATATATAAAGAAAAAATCAACTTGAATTGAACTTCAAATTCAATCTACCAGCATAGATGGAAAAATTTATCAAACTACTTGCATACATACATACTGTACATACATACATACATACCAGTGTATTTATTGCACAAATAATCCAGACTTCACCTGCCTGACCGGAAAGGATACCTCGGAGCCATGTTAAACAGAAGCTACTATAAAAAGGGCAACTTGTACACTCATTAGGCAAGAAACCAACAATGTAATGCAAATCTATGATGAAAGCCCATTTGCCTGCAATACTGGTCACAGTTCCTCAAGAATATTATACAACTAGACAAGATACAAAACTGTGGAATGTTTGGGGGGGGAGGTAGAGCAGCTCCCCTATGAGGAAAGACTCTAGTAGATGGAGCTCTTATTTTGGAACAAGGGTGAATGAGAAGACAAAATCACACATGGTTGAGATAACATGGAGAGAGAGCTTTTCTCCCTCTCTCAAAATGTTAGTAATTGAGGTCATTCACAAACTAAATGCATAGAGATTCAGAACCATCAGAAGTTAATATTTTATGAGACAGTGTATAGTTAAATGGCAGCTAATGTGGGTGGCTTGAAAAGGGTTCACAGAAGAATAGGAAATTAGTGGCTTACAAATATTTACAGCAATGTATTACTCTAAACAGAATGCCTTACAGCTGCTTATTGGGAATAACATACTAATCCTACTGCTTTTAATCTCGGCTTATCAGTCTTCCAGATGCATTCAGTTGGCCAACGTGACACAGAATGCTAGACTAAAAGGACTTCTAGCCCTATCTAGCAGGATTCTTCCTATGTTCTAATAATTCTTCACATTATAAGGATGAAACAAAGTGAACAAAATTCTACCTCTATTTTCACAATGCTTTGATTTTTTTAAAAAAGTGCTAAATTTTATTTGAGCTGTAGTAATAATTAAGAGGCCCATGTGTTATCCCAAACATCTAATTACCTGTGTCTCTGGCAGCCATGACCTTCATGCTCTGGGAGACAATTACTTGGGCTGGAAGTGTCAAATAGCAAATGGGTTCGCAAAGCCACTGCAGAGATGCTCACAGAGAGAGAGGAGAAGTTGAACAAGGCATAGGTGATTTGGTGGGAGGTAATTTTTTCAGTCATGTTGATGACCAGGGGATTCTGCTGACATGACAGCTCTGATGTAGCTGAGAGAAATTAAAGGAAAATATATATATTTTTAAAAATCATGGTGAAATCTCTCTAAATTAAAAATAGGCAAGAGTTCCTGGAGGGTTTTTTTGTGGGGCAAGGGAGGGTTTTACCACAGGTTGGGGGAAAACCATAAAGTTTGGACAGCTGCAGTCTTCACAACTTTGCCATTGCAGCATTTCTTCTCTTTCCCTCAATGCAGAGTAATGGTACCTTAGAATGGGGGGGGGGCAGAACAGGAGAGTCTACTCCTGCCCTACCTCTTAATAGAGGGAAAGGGAAGAGAAATGATATGTTAATGTTGCCTAATTTTATACATTGGGATTTCAACTAACATCTGGGAATCAATAAATTTGAAAAGGGCCAGATCTGGGAAAGCTGCTTTAAAAGTGGCAGGGATAGCTTTATGAGATGAAAGCAACACCCACTTTTGACTTGCACCACAATCTAGAGGAGTTGTTGGGTGCTTTAAAAAACAGTTCAGTTTCTGTTTTCAGTCCTGCCACAAGAGAACGTCACTGCCATATTTAGCTTGAATTCATACTGAAAGCTAAATAGTTTTCAAACTACCATTTAGAGCACTTCTGAAAAACAGTATTTGCCGTACTACTAATCTATCACTGCAGTAAATATATGGTTTTTCCTGTATTTAGAATGATATGTGGCCCATAAAGGCACACCAGACCCTATAGTGTTCTGCAAGAAATGGGATGCTGGACAATAGACAGTTACAGGATCCTAAACAGACAAAGGTATTAGTACAATTCTGAAAAGTAGGAAACTTAAAAATCAGTGCTTTGAAAGGATGCAACATACTGACAAGGAAGCAGGAAATAAGTGCTTCTTTGTAAAAATCCTTTTGCTTTAAACTCTAAAGCAATATAGAATTAAACTAGGCAGGCACATTCTGCTGAGCAGTGATATTTTAGATTGCAGGTATTCAAACCCATGAATGTTCCTCAACATAAAATGATTTGGAACATAAAAGCCAACTTGTTTTAGAACAAATTCTAAATTAGAGTTTTCTCTGACCTGCAAGCTTTGTAAAGATTTCTTTTTTTTGTGGGGAAGGCGGGGTTATTCAAAACTAATATCTGTGATTTGACATGAGGCATCCCATTAACATCAAATGAAGCTGCTACCTATATAACACAGAACATTGAATTAAAGCAATGTTTTATTTCCCTTGGTATTCTATATATATATTGATCTATCAGGTCAAAAGTTTTTGCATCTTGCATACAAATATGCTGCAAAATATGCTTAGTGGGGCAAAGCCAAGATCAATCTACATTTTGTAAGTAGTATTTGCTCTACCAAATCACCTGAAGCTGTCTGGGAATAAAGAAAGAAAAATATCATTTCAATCTTATTAATGCATTGTTCCTCACAAAAGCAAAGAAAGAAAGGAAAACGTTAGGTTAACTTCACAGAAATACCTAGATAAATGTTTAGTGTATCACTTACAGACTCACCAAGGAAATGGTTGTGACCATTGATGTCACCCAAGTGTATTGTCATAGATGGCTTGAGATGGTCACCGTTGGAACTGTCCACAGATGCCAGGAAAACAAAGAGTGAAGTAGCCATTCTGGGTTGGCTGAAGTACACCTGAAGAACACCAGTACATGGCAAAGTCTGAGTACGTTATGGCATGAGCAAAAACAGCAGATCTGTCACAGAAGTGACAGAAAAACAGAATCTCTTCTTCACTCAATCACTCATCCTGGCTATCTAGGTATTTTCCTATTTAAATCTGAAATTGAGTTCATTTAGTTTGGCTATTCAAATTGCTCTTCAAAATTATTGTCTGAACTCTCGGAGCTATTAGGGGTGGTAATTTAACTCCCTATTTCATTTTCAGGAAAGTCCAGCCAATAATGGACCATATATAAGAACATGCATCATGGTTAATCTAATGATAAGCAATATGCTTCCTTAACTAAGCAAAACTGAAGCTGAATAAGTGAGGTAGGAAATGGTTTTCCATGGACCCATTTTGCAGAAAAATTTCAATAGCATCTGACATTTAGCTCGATCCTTCAGTATTCAGTATCCATGTGGATAGTTCTTGGTTATCAAGGATCACACTAAGGATTTCCAGACATTCAAACAGGGAAGCCCTCTGATTCCCACAATCTTGTTTGCTAAATAATTTTCTTTCTTATTCTTATGTAGCTGTTATTATTACCTATTTTCTCCATGGCTGAACATTCCCTGTGAATCAGATCAAGATTAGGGTAAGAGAATGAACCCCCACCCCCAAACTGATACTTTCACTTTTGTGCTGCAATAGGGTAGAGTTGGGGGGGACGGGACTATCCACATATTAATTTTATTTTAAACATGTGCTTCAAGACCATTTTTGTTCTTCGGGACCATCCCTTGGTCATTTCTGGAGATGTATCATGGAAGCCAGAGGTATGTAAATAAGCCATTCACTTGTTCAAAAGTTAGTAGTATATAATCAAGAATACCAATTTAATGAGTGATTCAACTGTAATAATGAAAATTATAAATGGCAATTTTATTTTAGCCACTAATTAAATGAGTCTCTGACTTCTTATTGTGTATATCCTCATCTATACTACAGAAGTAGCATTATCCTCCAAATATTATTGGAGTGTAAATTCACTAAAGTAAATAAATAAATAAAAACAAAACCCACAATCTAAGAAGTAGATAGCTTACATTTGTGGAAATGGCAAAACTGGTCAGGTAGTAGAGAATGGAGAAATTTTAAAATCCTGGAAAACATCTATGAATTTTTTTCTTAAAAAAAAGGTGAAATGATGTTTTACGGATTTAATGATAGAAAAAAATGTGAGATAAGGGGCTGAAGGGTTTCTGGAATAGTTAAGAGGAAGTGGAGATTATGGGTTTGTTAAAATCTATTGAAAATAATGTCAGAAATCCTCTATAGTTTCTTTTCTTTAGTTAGTTCTTTTCTGTTTTTCTTTTTTATTGCACTTTCTTTTTTATTTTTTTCATTTCTCTTCTCTATTTTCTTTAGTAGATTTCTTTATGAAAAAGTATTTAATAAAAAATATTTTAAAAATGTGTATATCCTGACATTTGTTATTCAGTATTATTTATTTATTCTCAAATTCATTTTACATTCAGCATATTTTCTTCTCCACTTTGATACTATCCCACCTCATTGTAAGGGGAAGAGGTTGTTCCTGGGAGAGCTAAGTAAAGAATACTTCCAGCAAAGTCCACTCAAGGCATGACAGTTATTCCAGCTGTGTAGCTGAAGCTAGCAGGCACACAATATTGGGCAACAGCAATATAAGATGATGGAGGTGGATGATTATTTCAAAGGCAATGACCAAGGTATCATTTCAGCAGAAGGCAGTATCATTCCTGCATTTTACCAAACTGCCTACATAGATGTACAATATAAAGAGGCTGACAATACTGACAATATGCGTGCCAGATGATGTAGTCATCAAACTGATGGAACTCAACATGTTACTGAGGAATCGAATGATATTAATGATGTGCCAAGATTAAAGCTTTTGAGATGCCTAGTTGCTGATGTTACCATGCAGAAAAAGAAAATCTGAAGCTATAAGGAATTACAGTTGAAAAATGGAATGTAAAAATCATGAGGCAGAGAAAGCTGAACATAGTAAACAGTGAAACAAATCAACCACATATTGATATGTTAGGCACTAGCAAACTGAAATAGTCTGGATTTGGACATTTTCAGTCGGAAAATCTTACCGCTTACTGTACAAGGTGTGAATAACTCTGAAGCAATATTATTGCTTTCATAGTCAGAAAGTGAGTGTTTAGTTATAATGAAGTTAATGACCAAATGATATCAACTGGATTGCAGACATATTTTTAATATGATAATTATACAAATTTATACTCCAACAACTGATGCAGAAGAAGAAGAAGCTGATGAGTTGCATGGACATGTTCAATGTCAAAATGGCAGAACATGCAAGAAATGTGCACTGTTTGGGGTTGGAGACTGCAATGCTAAAGCTAGAAAGAGTAAAGAAGAAAACTTAATTCAATTGTATGAACTAGGAAGCAGAAATAAACCAGGAGAATGCCTTACCAGTTGCTAACACAACCTTGAAACAAACAAAACAATGCTTGTTTAAGTGGATGTTATTAGATGAAGTACAATGAAATCAAATTGATTTTGTTATTGGAATAAGGTAGAAGAACAGCTCAACTTTACCAGCAAAGATGTGACCATGGACAGACCGTGAAACAGATCACAAAATGTTCAAGTGAATGACCCAAGATAGGCTAAAATGGAAGAAAAAAACCAATATAATTTTCAACATATGCCCAACATTTTCAAAAATATCAGGAATGGCTTTGAAACCCTGAACCTCACTGATAGAGAACCAAAGCAACTATGGAACTATGAAAACAAAGAAGCTGTTAAGCATGCATGTGTAAAGAGTCTGCCAAGACCAAAAAACAGAAGAAAGTAAACTAGATGTCAGAACAAATAGCATAAATTGCAAAGTGGAGAAGAGAAGTCAAAGCCAAGATCTCAGGAAGGGACCTAACAAAGAATTTCAGATAACCGTCTAGCTGTTTTACCATGATATTTATAAAGACATTGGTGATAAAAACAAGAAACTATTTCAAAAGATCTCCAAACTCAGAAGGAATGTCTAACCCCGAACTAGTATGTTAAAAGAACAGATAGTAACAGATTCAAAGAAAATTTTAAAAATGAATGGAATACCATATACTAAAATTTGATAAAACAGAGCTGTCCACTGCCAGGCTACCTTGTAAAATATTCCCTATTCACAAGTATTAGACCTAGAAGACGAATTTAGATCAGCACTCTATTTATTCCTGGGCCAGAAGGTTACAGGGATTGATAGAATATCTACAAAAAATACAGCAAGCAACAGAAGAATTAGTAAAGAGTTCTAAGCAAACCATTCCAAGCATTTCTGGAGAATACCACAATGACCAACATATTGGAAGAAGTCATCTTCCCTTCCAATACCAAAAAAGGGAAACTTAACAGAGTATGGAAACTATTGTACAATATCATTAATTTTGTGTGCAGGCAAAATTATGCTTAGGATCATTCCATGCAGTTTCGAGCCCTATATGGAAAATGAAATGCCAGAAAAGGCCAAGGAATATGAGATACAATTGCTGATGCAGACTGGATAATTGAGAAAGCCAAGCACCAAAAAGAAGTTCTCTGCTTCACTGACTATAGAAATTTGCTTGATTGTGTTGATCACATCAAATCAAAGAATGGGAATCTCAGAACATGTCATCGGCATCAATTTGGTTCAACAACTCAAGAAACTCTTCAACTAGAGAGACCTGGATGTCAGCACTGACACAGAATTGTTTACCATATTAAATATCTAAAATGAAATCTACATTTTTAAAATTATTTTGGTTACCCTTAGGGAATATCTAACTGAGGGGGAAAAAATGAGGCGATTAAAATTGTAAGAAAAGGCATTGTGGAGCAGCACTATGTATAAATAAAATGACTCTTTCCTCTCTCATTCACAGTGAATTGGGCTTTTCAGCCCCAGAAATAGTTCTGAAGAAAAAGACAATAGGAACCTAGTAAAACATCAGGGATTATAGGGTATCCAAAGTTGTAGTGAAGCACGTTCACATGTTTTTGCATTGTCTCAGAGTAGATTAAAATATGATCCAAGTAAACTAGTACGCCATTATATAGATTATTAATTGCATGAAAACAGCAGGTGCTCCTTGTACTCCAAATGGCATGACTTCAAATTGAAACTGCCCTAAAGGACAGTTAAATGTAGTCTTCCATTCATCTCCTTCTCTTATAAATACTCAGTCATATGCCTCTCTTAAATTCAATTTTGTGAATATCTTTCCTTTGCACAAATGGTTCAATAAGTCCTTCATAAGAGGGACATTTAGCATTTAGCAGTTTATAATGCTTAGCAGTTAAACCATAGTTAGCTGCCAAAACTCAGTATGATCAACCTGGAGATCGGCATGCACATATTAACTGCCATTTTTCTCATTGTGTGACTGCCAAATCCACTCACTTTCAGCCAAATTCTGTCATTCAAATGTGTTTTCTCCATGTCTGTATCCTGAAGAACATCATTTTTCATACAAGGAAACCAAGCCAGCTGTGATTCACTCTCCTGGGTCTCTCGATGGTGAGGCCTGCAAACCTTTTTTAAAAAAGAGAGATTTTTAGTGCTTCCTGGAGTTAGAGAAGCAGTTTATTACATCAGAAACAATATGAAAAACAAGGGAACCATAACAAAAATCCAAAATTCATATTAGGAAAAATACTTAAGCCAGTTCAGTTTAGAAATATGTGCAATATTTGTGACCATGAAATGACCTAATAACAGTACTGGAATTCAGAACTAGAAATAATAGTTCTAGTCAGATAATGTCACACTTTGTGATCTGCATTGCTCAGAGATAGAAATTCTAGCCCCAATTGCTGTCATAGCACGAGATCTACCTGCATGGTTATCTTTATTTAAAACCATTGTGTAAAACTTTAAATGCACAAGAGACAAGCTTGTATATACACCATACACACGCACACACTGCTATTCTTTGTGTTTCTTAATACAGGTAGTCCATGACTTACAACAGTTCATTTAGTGACCTTTCAAAGTTACAACAACACTAAAAATAGGACTTATTGCCGTTTTTCACAGTTACAACCTTTGCAGCATCCCCATGAACATGTAATCAAGATGCTTGGCAACTGGTTCATATTTATGACCGTTGCTGTGTTCCAAGGTTACCTGATCACTTCTGTCATCCTTCTGACAAGCAAAGTCAATGAGGAAGCCAGATTCACTTAACAACCAGGTTACTAACTTACCAACTGCAGTGATTCACTTAACAACTGTGGCAAGAAAGGTCGTAAAATGGGGCAAAACTCACTTAATAATGTCTTACTTAGCAACATAAATGTGGGGCTCAATTGTGGTCATAACTCAAGGACTACTAGTACTGTTATTTTTTTTCTATTTAATAAATATGGATAGAAAACTGAACATTTTTTAAAAAAGTATTCATAGTTTTAATCATTTGCACAGTAGTTTCTGCATGAGGACAGCTCAAACTGTGGGGATTGAGTCCTTGCTGTAACATGTCTATAACCACGCAGTACCATTCCGAGTTGTAGAGGGTGTTCATCTTAATGACCACCATTCTATACAAAACCAAACTAGCCACAGCCACCTGCATATAGAAAACTCTTAAATATTTAGTTGCCAACCCTTGTGGCATGAGAGATTTTATGAGAAATTATTTAAAATGCTGGTGGTTTTACTGGAAGATTGGAGAAAAGGAATTGGATAGTGGTCCACATCTCCTTCATTTAGATGCATGGTATATAGAAGTTTATATTCGTGGTTAAGTATATTAAAAACAAATTAAACATTTATTTTAGTCTCTAAAGGATTATTCTTAGGTTTATATTTTGTGGGTTTAGGTTAAAAGATTTGTGGGGGAGACACGTGTAGAATAAGACCTTTTTAATTGTCAAACCAAAATTCTTGCAAAACAGATTCTCCTTAGCTTTAAAATTATAGAAACCTGATATAAACAAATATTATTTAACCCTGATGGTCTCATGCTTGGCAGGAATAGGTGCCAAGTTTAAAGTAAGATAGGCTTGTTCTTGGCAAACTTCAGCGAGATGAGACCATCAAAAACAGATGTGAGTAATGATGATTCAGAGCCTACAGTATATAATTAGTCAGAAATCCACATGGATGGCCTTTGATGCAGATCTAACTGGGAGGTCGCTAGCTGTGAAGAAATTCCCCCTTCATTGTCTCTTTGGATTTTTCTGAAGCTCTTTCTTATTTTCTCTGATTTTTCTTAAAGTCTTGAATGTTCTTTGCTTGCTTCATCTTGTCACTATGTTGCCACTTTATACTGTCCTAGAATAAAGCCTAAAGCATTAATGTGGGTGACGTTATTGCTTCTGAATCCAGAAAAAACTTGTGACCTGACACACAGGGCTAGGTATTCTATCATGTTCCGTTCCATT
This sequence comes from Oxyrhabdium leporinum, assembly GCA_032468155.1. Classification (NCBI taxonomy): domain Eukaryota; kingdom Metazoa; phylum Chordata; class Lepidosauria; order Squamata; family Cyclocoridae; genus Oxyrhabdium; species Oxyrhabdium leporinum. The sequence goes on along the minus strand of JANHFL010002732.1, from coordinate 37,829 downwards.
CCCCTTCATTCCACTCCACCCCACCCCACCCCATACCATCCCACTCTATCCCATTCCATCCCATCCCATCCCATCTCATCCCATCCCATCCTATGACTCTTATCATTCTATGTCATTTTGAAGTAAAAACAACAGCTGGAAGACATGGAATGTTTGGAACAGTCATTTTTGTGAAAGAAAAGGAAACAGACACCTTCACAAGAGGTTCTCCAATCACCATAGAGACTGGACATGTTTTCTCATCTTGGTGGGATGCATAGGCATCTGATGCCCACTGATCCACATAATCTTTTGGGGTGAAGAGACCACAATCCACAATGCTGTTCCTTTCCTCAAACGGCTCACAAATGCCATCACCGTCGTGGACATAGCACAGGCTTGGTTCACCTGCAATAGCCAAAAGTATGCTAGGATGATAAATTTCAAATTTTGTATCTATCATTTAGGTATAATCTTCCTCCTTCTCCTCATGCCTGAAGGGTACATTTGCAAAAGTTCACTGTGAACAGATGAAGAATTCCAAATTCCATAAATATTGATCCAGGGAAATTTAAGTGACATCCTTTTAAATGCCAATTATTTACATTGTTCTGATTTTGCTTTGTTTTTCTCCAAAATGGAAAGAAATTAAAGGAAAGCCATACAGGTAGTCCTCAACTTACAACAGTTCATTTAGTGACTGTTCAAAGTTACAACAGCACTGAAAAATGTGACTTATGACCGTTTTTCAAAGATACGACCTTTGCATGTTGATATGATCAAAATTTGGATGCCTGGGAATTAGTTCATATTTACGACCGTTGCTGTGTCTCAAGGTTACGTGATCACTTTTTACGTTACTTCTGTCTTCTGACAAGCAAAGTCAATGGGGAAGCCAAATTCACTTAACAACAGGGTTACTAACTTATCAACCGCAGTGATTCACTTAACAACTGTGGCAGAAAAGGTCATAAAATGAGACAAAACTCACTTAACACTCACTTAACAACAAAAATTTGGGCTCAATTGTGGTCATATGTCCAGGACTACCTGTACTCTTATGGGGAGAACAAATCTGCTGCCTTCCATAAAAACCAGTGTCTTAGCCTAGACTTTTAAAAAAGTTTTTAAAATGTACTCTTTATGCATGATCTTACTTTCTTCCGTTTTGAGGCAGAATGTGATGTGCTAAATGTGCAGCAAATACCTCCTAGTATCATGAGGAATACCCATAGCAAATTGTAGAGAGACAGAGTTTTGTATAAAGAGAAGGGGTGCTGGGAGCACAGCTGTCATGGGCTGAGGCCCTGACTGCTGTTTGGAATGGCTGAATTCTAAGAAAGCTCATAAAACATCTTTCAACTTCATATTGCCTTCAATGAATGACTAGCAATTAACACTGGGTCCACAGATTCCAATGTAATCACTGAGCCATATTGCCTTTTCACTGTTCTAAAGGGCTAAAAGCAATGGAATATTAAGATTCAACCTGTAGTAAAAATGGCAGAAGATCTAGGAACTGATTCTATTATATTCTACTCTACTCTGTTCTGTCCTGTCCCATGCCATCCTGTGCCATCATCCCATCCAGTCCCTTCCTTCCCAGCACGTCCAGTTCCCTCCCATTCCCTCCCCTCCCACTATGCTAAACTTCCTACCACTGTTGTATTTGCACAATTATGAAAATTGGATTTTTCTAATGGGCAAGCATTTTTTGTGTGGACCGCATGACCTTTTGACTATATTGTCATAGCTATATCAATTTGGATGCTATAATGGAGGGATCTAAAAAAACCAAGGTGGGCAACTTCATGTCAGGATCATTGATATGAAATTCATATTCAAATTTAAATTTCAGAACTCTGCCAAATCTCAGATACAAGATTCAAAAATTTGTATGTAAGTAAGGCAAGGCTACAGCAAAATTATAATAAAATGAATAGCAGTAGGCTAACATTTCTAGACTCACCAATACAGTGGTATCCTCTTTCTTTTTTACAGTTTCTAGAGCAACCATCCCCATCTAATAGGTTTCCATCATCGCATTCCTCTACAAGACTCCTAGGAAAATAATATCAGCATTCTTAACATTTATATAATACTTAGAGCATTTGGAACTCATATGCATTATCTTTTTTACCTCCTTATCAAAGCTTCTCCAGGGACGGACACAGCTGGCTGAACTACAGTATAAACTCCCATTTTTAAAGATCAATTTTATTTTTACTTCCACAGAGAGGCAGAGCTAATATGGAACTATCCTACTTTTTGTTGCAAACTTGAAGAAATAATTCTTCTTTGATAAAAGGAAAGGGCTGAGCTAGCACTGAAACCAAGAAGATTGGAATGGGCATTCCAATATACATATATTCAGGCAGGCATTTAAACATCCATCTAATCTGGGCCAGAAATTCTTTAAAGAAGAACATTCTAGGGGTCTTCCAGGGACCCTTGGGGGAGGACTGGGGAGTATGCCTGGAAAACAAACAGTCTAAGTTATGGTACTGTAGCAGTCATTTTCAAAAATTGGAACTTACCTGCTTACTTGCCCATCCCTGCAGTAGGAAGAGCCATGGATGTGGAACAGAGATGGGGAGGCTTCACTTATAGCAGCTCCTGCTATAGCCTGCACTTGGTATTGGTATCGTTGGCCTATTGTGACTTCCCTGGGGAAGTAAGTAAGCAAAATTATACCTTATAAACAGAAGCAAGCCATAGAGGACACCTCTACATTGCACATAAATGCACACTAGGGAAAAGCAGTTATGGTCCATAGACTCAAAGCACCCCACTTCCTCCAGTGACATATTTCCACATTCCAAGGATACCTCATGTATCTATAAAATCCATCGCCACAGAAAACCTGTAGCTACTCAAAATGGAACTTTTCATGCAAGTAACACAGAGGAACTTAATAGATTGGTATTTAAATTTTATGTTTCTGCAATATTCCAAGAAGAAAATAGTTTATCACTTTTGAATTTTAGAAGATATTTGTCTTTCTGGAAAAGTCTTAAAGAATTTCTAGTCAGGGAGATAGAGCATGGCTTGCTTCCCACTGAAAAGGGGGAGAAGACTTGTCTTTTACAATGTGAGCCCAAAATTCCTGTAACAAAGTAGAACAGTTGGAAGTCCCTTCAAATCCTAACATTAACCTGGAATGTTCAGATGAAATCTTGCCTTTCGGGCCATTCCACTATCAGTCCTTCTAATTGGGAATCAAAACTTGCTAACTAGGATGCCATCTTAGACATTAAATGATGAAAGACATACTGGAGATCCCACGTCTGCAATAAAACCCAGTCCAACCATGTTGCTTTGCCAATGCACATTTTCATCCAGGAAATGCACATTTTTGCAGTGTGAAAAAAGAGGTATGTTCCTCATTGAAGCAGCCTGAACACTTCTAATTGACTTTGTGAAATTTTGTTCTCTTTTTGCCTTAACAGACATCTCTTGGCCACTGTCTTGTCCTGGCATATAAACACATACTGTTTCTAGGTAGACATCAGGAAAACCAACCAGAGTTTATAGAAGTCAGTCATATGTGATGATTCTTCATACAATCCCACTTGTACTGTTTAGGCTTTCAAAGGGGTTTCTCAATCCAAAAGAATGTCATAGGTAACTGACTGCTAATAACCAGAGAATAATGTCTACCATATCAAGTGATGAACAAGTGAAAAAGCTTTTGACATAACTTACAATAGATATGATACTTTATAAAACGGAATAGAAAACACTGCTGGGATTTCATATGATACTTTAGAATATTCCACTGAAACCATTACAGATCCCAGTAGTTAGGCAAGATTGTTTTCTGGTTTGAACAAGAAATAATTAAAGGGAAAGCTACAGCTTTGGAATTTATATCTGGCAAGGAACAATCTCTCTTCAATTTGCAATGGCAATTTCCAGAGAGATATGCTGCTGTGTCAGGTGGAGGGAGCTTTCTGTAAATTAACCAGGGATCCTTATGGAGCGTAAGTCAGCAAATAATGTGATATAGAACTAATCATATAATACATAACAAAATACACCATTCTGTTGGATTTAAGTAATAAAAAATTATGTGAGGAAGTATATGTGTACATTTCATGAGGCAAAATTCCTTTGGTTATAGTTTAAGGAACAATGCTTGTAATGTATCTTTAAAATATCAAAACTATTGTATATAAGGACCAGGTACCTCAAACTGAGTTTCTTGAAAAATATATTATGTTAAAAAAATATAAAATATCTCTATAAACTTGTAAAGCTGAATAAGAAAAATGAAAATAATTTTCAGAAATATATTTTATTGAACATTGTAAAAGAAATTTAATGTGCCAATATTAATACTATAGTTTTTATTCAAGGGTATATGTTATGGGAAACTGTTATGAAAGTATAATTCCTTCACTCATTATTTCCTTTTTGTTTCCTTTTACCATTTGTGAAACCCAGTGCGTGATACTACTGAATGCTTTCAAGACTTAATAATTTGTTCTTTCACATGTGTAAAAAGAAGAGCTGTAGCCTTCCATTCTTTGGTGGGAACATGGCAACAGGCAGAGACTAGTTTCTCCAGGAAAGAAGACTTTATTGCAGCATTAAATGTTCATTTGCATTCAATAAATTTTATCCATTTCAATTTGATAAATTGATTCTAGGAGGTCTGGATTGCAAAGAGACCACTTTTAGGGACAATATCCTTGCCCTTCTTAGAGACAAAAAAAACCTTGACCAAGTGCATGAAATTTAAATTGGACTTAGCCAAAAAGATAAGGAATCAACTGTTTCCTGGTATCAGATATCATGAACTCTCCTTATCTCAATCTGTGGAAAGAATAATTCCAGAAACCATGCTAGCTACAGGAACATGTGGGTCACAAATTTAGCACCTTCCAGATTACTTGAATTTGATCTGCTCTCTGACCTGGTAACCAGGATCATTTACAGGTGTGTTTTTTTTTAAATCATTCATATGGGAGGATGTCTGACTAATTTTATTTTTATGAATTTTAACATAAACTAACTTGATCCATACATTTCAAATAAATGAACAATTTAAGCAATTATTTTTTGCACTTTCAAAATGTTTTGACTCAGTTTTGAGATTAAAGAAAACCCACGTCACATTTATTTTAATAAGTATTTTAATGTAGATGTTCACATTATCAATACTGTGATAGCAAGAGATTTGACCATGATAGTAAAGAAGCAGGTTGCTGTCTCTGGTCCTACCATTATTCCTGTCCTATGTTGACTTACCAACCTATCTGCTGCTGTTTATGTGCATCCTAGTTCTTGTTAACTTTGCTACAGTGGCAGAGCAGCATGGTCTAAAAAAACTTGCCGTGGTCGATTCCCCTTGGGACAATTCAACATGAGACAATTCAAGAGAGGGACAACTTGAATTGCAGTGGGCGTTGTCTTGCTATAGATTTGAACCTTCTCAAGTTAACAGATTAACAGAGTTGGAAGGGTCATCTAGTCCACCCCCCCCCCAAGCAGGAGACCCTAAACCATTTCTGAAAGATGGCAGTTCATTCTCTTCTTGAAGCTTCCAGCAATGAAGCTCCCTCAACTTC
>JANHFL010002732.1:6749-32177 GCA_032468155.1 Oxyrhabdium leporinum | reverse complement strand
ACAAATATTAGACTTCCTGTGGTCACCCTACAATTTTGTTAAATCTCAAGGAAGCCATTTCATTCTTTGGCACAACTACATTATGAAAATCCCAAAACTGTCTGATTTCTTGATATATTTTGACTGATGAATTTGGCATAGATCTGTTCTCTCCATATAATAATAATAATAATAACAAAGCCCTCTAACTAAAAATAAAATAAGAGCAACTGAAATAAAAAATAACTGAGTAGTTGGGCAGCACAAAAATAACATTGTTACCTGCTTTGAAGCTTGTTCCAAGAAGCAGGTATTAATATTACAAGCATTTAAAAAATGCCAATACTGCGTATCAAATATAAGCACCAGTTTACTGCAAGAAACAAACCAACTGATGTAGAACGCAGCTGCAGTTTTAACTGAATACCTTCAATGCAAAATCAACAAGAAAAAAAGGTACTAAAACCCCAAAATGGAAGGTCAGGTTAAGGTTAGGATGCTTAGATCAGATGTAAGTAAGCTAGAACGAGTGAAAGAAAAGACGCTGAAGAATAAGAAGGCCAAAGAATACTTGATCAAGGAATATCACCTAGAAATAAGGAAAAACTGGAGATCATAAAGCAGCAAATAATAGCCAGAGTCAAAAAGATCAGCAGATGAGGCCCACGTTTGCTGCCTTGAGTTACTTGTAAAATTGATAAAGGTGGAAATATAAATAAACAAACAAACCAATAAGTTGCACACTATAGTCAAATCATAAATCAGAGACTGCAATTAATTGGTCAGCAGCTGATGGTGAAGAAACATTGCAGTTCTGGGTACAGTTCTGAGAGAACCTAAAAAAAAAAGAAAAATGCAGCTTGGGTAAAGAAGGTGGAATGAAAAAAAGAAGCTGAAATGAAAGAACTTGTAATAGCAGAAATTCATAGAGAAAAGGGCAAGGAAGCTCAAGAATTGGTCAGCACTAGGTGAAGATGAAATGCATGGTTTTTGGTTGAAACAGCTGACTGGTCTGCACTCACATGTTGCCAAACAGTTTAATAAGATACTGCAAGGAGATGAAATTAAAGATTAGTTAAAATCCAGCAAAGCTTACCTGATAATGAAAAATTCAGCAAAAGGGGCAGCACCACTATGGCCGATTACCTACCTGCCAACAACTTTGAAATTGCTAATTGGTGTGGTAGCTGATGCAATCCAACAAGACCTACTTGAAAACAAGCTCTTTCCACCTGAGCAGAAAGGAAACTACCCAAACAGTAGAGAAACAGAAGATCAGTTCCTAATTGAGAAGATGATTTTTGGAAAACTGCAAGAGAAGGAAGTCCGGCTTGAATGTAGCATGGTTTGATTACAAGAAAGCATTTGACTCCCTGCCACATGATTAGACGATTAAGTGTCTAGAAATACAGGAATCAGTAGAAACATCAGAAACTTTGTGCAAAGATCAATGTCACCATGCAAGACACAATTCCTGGTCAAGGATGATAGAGTGGGAGAGGTAAATAACAACAGAGAAATCTTTCAAGAAGATCACTATCACAACTACTGTTTGCCATTTCATTGGTTCTTCGGTCATCAATACTGAAGAAGTCAGCCCATGGCTATCAGACATCAAAAACATCTGCTAAGCTATCCTACCTCCTCTACATGGATGATCTGAAGCCACAGTATATGGAAAAACATCATCTGAAATAGAAATGCTGCTAAACACTGTCGGTATATACAGCCAAGATATTGCCGTGGAGTTTGGACTGGATAAATGTGTCACCCTTACCATCAACAGGGTAAAAATAGTGAAAACTGAAGGAATCAAGATGACCCATGGAAATGATTTCAAGCATCGGGATGAAGAAGGATCACTACAAATAAATACCTGGGCATCCTTCAAGCTGAGAACATCAAGCCGATTGAAGTCAAGAAGAAAGTTAGAAGGGAATACATCATGAGAGTGAAGAAGATCTTAAAGCCCAAACTTAGTGGAGGATTAACACTTGGGAAATTCCAGTCATTAGATATACAGACCTGGACAGGAAGATCAGAAAAACAATGACAAGGAATCATGCCCTTCATTCACACAGCAATGTTGACAGACTGTTATTTACAAAGAAAATAGGTGAGCATGGACTCTTGCTAATATATCAGACCACTGAAGAAGGGAAAAGGGCATTGGAAGAACATTTTTTTAAAAAAATATTTTTATTGTACATTTTTCATTATTACACATTATACTTATAAGTTTCATTATTATACATTACACATCACATTGTAGAATTTTCTTGGTTATACGTAGGATGTCTATATTCACAGTAACAGTATACCATCTGGGTACAGTCTCTACATTCTCTATTAAATATCGATAATAAGTCTTATACATACAGTAATTATAACTAATTAATACCTATTCATCTTTCTCTTTGCTTATCCTTGTTATGCGTTTTACATTGTTTCGTTAGGCCCTCTATTCAGTTTTATCTGTAGTCCATTACTAATATCCATCATCTATAAACATCAAATAGACCTCACCTTTATAGCCAATAAACCTCCAGATAGTCCTATAGTTTACTTATCTTAATTATTCAATGTTCATTATTCTATTATACCTCTTTATTTACGTATCTACATTTCTAGCTTCTGCTCTTTTCTACCTGTTGATAAAATAGTTCCCCAATCCAAAGAGAAAAATGATCTTCTCCCATTTCTATTTTTTTATGCTAATTCTTAACAGTATAGCTCCTGTGTTACACAGTGTTTTACATTTATCCCTCATCTCTTGTCCGTTTTCTATCTTAACTCTTATTGACTCATACGCCTTCCATGGGCTCTTGTATCTTCTTTTCTCTTTCATCTTTAGTCTAGGTATTTCTTCTGTCTCTATCATTTCTTCACTCTTTTGTACCCTCACTGCACCATTAAATGGTCTTTTCCTCACTTCGGGTGTGCCTTTCTGTGTATCCCCTTCTATCTTTTGGTCCCTCAAAATATAGTTCACCATTTCTATTTCAGCTTTAATTTTCTCTTCTTTTTTATCCTTTTGTATGATTTGTAGTTTTCCCTCCTGTCTTTTCCTCTGTTTTTTCTATTTTATTTTCTGTTTCCTGGATTTCCTGTTTGTTGTTTAATGTCTTTTGATCATAGTTTTCTGGTCTCATAACTATGTTAGTCACCACTAATTACCTCTTGTTGAGTCCCACTTTGTGAGGGGGGTATTTTAAAGGAAATTCAAGGCAAAAGTTAGAAGAATTTCTTCCCCGGACCTAGCACACTGCTACCAGATCTTTCCTTTCTTCCCTTCTGTTCCAACTGTCCTCACAACTTCGGTTTAGCCATAATGGCCATCTTCTCTTCTTGCTGGTTCAAGGGGTTTCTCCTCTTCTCTTCTTTGGGTCAGTCAAGGAGGCTGCGCTCTCCCCATGATCACCAAAGCATCCCCTCTATCTTTATCATCCCTACAGGGTGACTTTCAGCTCCGTAGGGCCCCCAGACTTGAAGAAGTTGGTGGGACTTCGCGGAGCTGCCGCTCATCCCTACTGCTTCACCACATGATCAGCTACATACTCCCAGGTTGTTAAATTTTTGCAGAGTGTGGAGAACCGGCTAATCACACCACTGGCTGGCCCTGCCCACTCCACCCACTTGGCCCTTTCCCTCCCTGTCACTCCTTATCTTGCCTCGCCCGCCTAGGCCGCTCGCCTAGAGTCGTGCCCATGGCATAGCTGCTGCTGGTCTCTGGTTCCCTGGTGGTGCAGACAGCCCAATGGAGGCGGAAAATAGGACATTTCTGTTGGCCCTTCTCTATTTTTCCCCCTACCCTCCTTTTGCCAGCATGCACCAGGCAGGCTCGGCAGGCAGTTGCGATTTTTAAATGGGCTTTTATTTTGTCAGCCCAAGAAGGGGATGGAAGGGACTTGGACTGGTATGTAGGAAATCGCCCTGTTTCTGCAGCATTGGCCCATCTGCGCCACCTTGCTGTGAGTGATGTCGAGTTGGCCATGCCCACTCAGTCACACAACCCACCCAGCCATGCCCACCCAACCAGTCACTAGGAAGAACCTGTTGTTAAATTACTTGAATTCCACCACTGGTCTTTGTCCTTGTATTTTTAATCATGTGACTTCTGGTCCATATGGTATGCATTGGTGTGTTTATAGATGATAGGCAGGCAGGCAGGCAACCACACTTGTAAAATATAAAAGACCAGGACAAAAAATAATAATAAAAGCATAAATAACTGTTAGTTGAAAGTAGTGGCCTGTAAAATAAGAGGTCCATTCCTAAAGGAAATTGATTGCCTGTTTGTATTTCTTCTTCTCTCTCTTTGTACAGAGACAGATACATAGATATGTAAAAATACAGATATGCTATGTGCCTCTTCTCCTTCCAGTGGAAATAACATAATAAAAGAGGGGAAAAGCAGATGGGGGGAAGGAAGGGGGGAAAGTAGACTGTGAATGGAAAGAAAAAGGAGAACAAAACTGGAAGAGAAGGAGGTGAGAGAAGGAGATTACTGGCCAAGGATGGATGGAAAAAAAAAGATTGCTATCTACAAGTAGAAAGTCAGCAAACCACGGATTTTCTAACTGAAGGAAGAGCCCAGTTGTCTTTGGCAGTTCAAATATTATTGAGCATTGCTGCAGAGAGACAGATGGCCATTTGGCTAAGAGATGTGTCATCTTTGATGCTTACAAGCTTTCTTTTAATGTGAACAAGTCCTATAATTGTCTTCTTAGACAGTACTGTCAAATGTCTGGGCTAATTGCAATAAAGATGATTATCCTTTTGGATTGTCTGCAAAAGTTGAGGATTAGAGGTAGTTCTGAAGTGATCTTGCTCTCTCCTGAGACATCAGTTCCAGGCAGTGTTACTGGGGAGATGTTGAGCCCTTGAGCACCATAGTGTGGGGTATTTCCAAGCCCTTTCCCTAATTCATTTCTTCATGAAATACCTGGCAGGATTTTGTTCAGTTTTATAGAAGGCAGCAGCAGCTTTAAATGATTTTAATATTGAAAGATTTTGTTGTTTTTAATACAACTGTTGTAAACTATCTAGAACAATGTTTTTCAAACTTGGCAACTTTAAGATGTATGGACTTGATGTAAGGGGAATTCTGAGTTGATCCACATACCTTAAAGTTGCCAAGCTTGAAAAACACTGACCTAGAGTCATTTAAATAGGCAGCCTACCACTAATCATAGCTATTAACTAATTAAATATACTAAATGCTTTAAAAAGAGTAAACAAGACAAACTTTGTATACATTAACATATTTCAGGAGTATTATAATTTGTGGGATGCTGTTTGTGTAGATTGAGGATGAAGCATAGTGTAAGAAAATTCCCCAGTTGGCAGGATCCCTGAAAAACTGCTCCGTATTCATGTTTTTCAGTATTCATATATTTTCTCTTTGCTTTCCTTATTCAACTGAAGGTATTAATTGATACATCTGTGGTAAAAACAGAATAAAAGCATGATTTATTTCTTAATTACCCAGATCTTAAATCAACTCTTTATCTTGCCTGATTTCAAACAGTAGTTTTGAATATTCTTTCCTCAAAGGATTTGCATGTGTGCATAATTAATGGATAATGTCTGTGGTATCACAGGATGACTTCCATGAATGAAATAGTAATTAGAGATCCAACAGCATAAGGCTGTTTTAAAGCCATATGTTTTTTGTGGTGGCATATACATTTTCAGTTAGAACTGAAGTGATAAAGAGGCTTCTTCAATTAATAATATCAGGTTTATTGTGTACTGGGCTTCAGTTGGCAAGAAGCAGACCAGCATAGATAGCTACAATAACATTTATGGACTCAAAACTGGAATTGAGGAATAGTAGGCAAATGCCTGTAATTTATACTCTAGGCCCACAGGGCCTTAACCAATCATAGTACTTGAAAAAGCCCACCCAAATATGAATGTTCTAAATTTCCTTCTGAAACAGTTGGAGTTAACAGTTAGGGTAATCTAAAGGTTGGTTTCACTTTAGCAGGGCTTAACACAACTATATATATTCAATACATATCATGACGACTAAGTCAACCTTGAGCTAATAAGAATCGAACTCCAGGCTGTGGACAGAGTTTGTCTTCAATACTGCGCTTTAACCACTGTGCCACATTAACCAACACAAAAGTGATGGACATGTTTATTGTTTTTACACTTTTTTTTGCTGTATGCTGCCCATAATTTCTTATGAGATGGATAGCCACATAAATTTGATAAATAAACTTGGGAGATTCCAAATAACATACAGGAGGTGAAGCAGAGAAAACAGAACAGAATAACAGAGTTGGAAGAAACTTTGTTTGTGGCAGACCCTCAAATATTGGAACATTATCATGTCACCTCTAGTCCTTCCTTTCACTAGACTAGACATATCCAATTCCTGTAACTATTGTTCATATGTTTCATTCTCTAGGCCCATAATCATCTTTCAGCTCTTCTCTGCACTCTGCCCAGAGTCTCAACATCTTTTTTATAATGTGGTGATCAAAACTGGATGCAATTTAACTGCTTGCACTACCTAGAAAAATGAGCAGAATTCTAAAATAAACTCTTTCTGATGCCACAGTCTAGTTGGTGGATGATTGTCTCTTTCTGATGCCACAGTCGAATTGGTGGATCTTTCTTTTGCCTCTCGTACCTCTGTTCTGATTGATGCCAAATAATGCTGTCCTGATTCTACATATATAATGGAAGATAAGCTAAGCGATGGATTGAACCTTCCAGCTTTGCTGCTCCCTGGTTTCTGTACATCACCTGTAAAATAGAAAATTATCTGCTCTGCACCATGCTGCAGCATGATGTGGAAGTCTTTTTTTTTTAACCATAGTAGAAAATGATGACAATCTTAGATGCATCAACTCTGTAAGGTATTCTACAAATAGTCTTTATTGCTTCCGGTGGCAGCTCATGTAGACTAGATTGGAACTGCTGTTTCCTTGTTTCCATTAGCAGTCCTCAGCCCTTTCCTGCCGAACTAGTAAATCCATTTAGCCAGTGTGAAGTCATCTCGTGTACTCTCCCGTCTATAACACCTTTAATGGAGTTCCATCTTCCACAATTCTACACAACCAGCAACAATAACATGCTTCAATCCCCAGAGGCAAACGTTTTACACCCTAGCCTGTAGGACTGCTAGTGGGGGGGAAAAGCAACAATTGTCACATACATAAGCAACCATTTGGACATGAAAAAGTTTGCCACAGTTACTCTTCCCCTTCCCCCTTTTCATCCTCTTTGCTTTCTCATTCCTCGTGGATTTAATGTAGTTTTTGCAAAGTGAAAATGGATGGTTTTATGATCCATTTCTGCTGAGAACTTTGAACAAATGCAGAGATGGAACTTATTCAGAATACACGTAGTCCTCGACTTACGACCACAATTGAGCTCAAAATTTCTGTTGCTAAGTGAGACATTTGTTAAGTGAATTTTGCCCCATTTTACAACTTTTCTTGTCACGGTTGTTAAGGAAATCACTGCGGTTGTTAAGGTAGTAACTCTTGTGGCCTGCCAGCTGTCAGTGTCAGCAGAGTCGGACGTTGAGGAGGTTGGGGAGGAACGTGGGCCCAGTGCTGGAGTCTGGAGAGGGCTCTGATGGATGCTCTGCATTGGATGCAAAGATGGAGCCGGGGCCGTCCAAAATTTCCCAGCCATTGGAGAGGCAGCTGCCTTTGGAGACTGATATGAGTGAGGAGGAAGAACAGCTGGGGTTGAGCAACGGAGGACAAGGAGTCGACTCGGGAAACAAAGCACAAGTGGACACTGAATGGCCCTCCCTGGCTGGGGAATAAATAGAAGGAAAGGAGAGTGGTTGTCGTAGAGACAACAGTTCGTATTTCTGAAGATTTTGCTCATTGTGTTTCGTGCATCAAAGACTGCTCGCCAGAACTTAATTTGCAGCCTTTCAGCTGGGAGCTCACGGCCCTGCAATTATCGCAAGGAACTGATAAGGTCTGTTGCTACATTTAACTCCTTGCAGGACTATTGCCTGAACTTTTCGGTGGGTGAATGTCATTAATTCACAAGAGGTAAATAAAGAGGAGTTTTTCATGACAAGGAGTCTGTTTCTGGCTTCTGCTAAGGCTGGGTCAGAACAGTAACATGGTTGTTAAGGGAATCTGGCTTCCCCATTGACTTTGTCAGAAGGTCGCAAAAGAGGATCACAGAACCCCGGGACACCGCAACCGTCATAAATATCAGTCAGTTGCCAACCATCGGAATTTTGATCACATGACCATGGGGATGCTTCAACAGTCGTAAGTGTGAAAAACAGTGATAAGTCCCTTTTTTCAGTGCCGTTGTAATTTCAAATGGTCACTAAGTGAATTGTTATAAGTTGAGGATATCTGTACATTTTTGGGGGGAAAGCTTAATTCACAAAGCCTTGGAAGTATTTTTTTAAAATATATTTTAATAATTTAATATGATTTCTCGGGAATCTTTAATAGCATGACCACATTATATCAATAGCATAGCATAGGGTGTAGGAACAAGGAGATGGTTAACCAGCCTCCCAGTTTTCATCCTGAAGCTGTCACTCCGTCCACCACATGGTGCAGTGGCCATTTTGATGGCTTCCTCTGTCTTATTCAGAACCGGGATGGATTGGATCAACCTTCCAGTAAAGGTTGGTCTTTGTGGCTGAGCCCCATTGTGGCTGGGGGTAGGCAGAGTGAGAAGATCTGAACTGGTGAGAACTATTTGGTTGACTGTTGATTGGAATGTGAGCTGAACTAGGAGGGACTTTTCTGCCAACTTTGAATGAGGATGACGGTGGAGGTTACGGCACATATGATGGGGAGGTCATATCAATATTTTCTGAAAATACACATTATGCTGCAAATACAGTAAAGTAATGCGAATGAAAAGACATTAATATGCTTCACTTGATCAGTAGGAAACATGACACTTTCTAGTAGCCTTGGACTATCAACTCCCATCAAGACTAGCCACTTGAACCATTTTCAAGGCATCTTAGGAGCTCCTGAAGCCTATTAAAATACCATAATAAAAACAACAAAGTAAAATAAACCAAAACATTATTGTCTGTAAGCCATGGTTCATAGTTCATGATTCATAGTTCATGGTTCATTGAATGAAACAGGCCGTTATGACTTAGTCAATAATCCATGGTTAAGATAAACCACAGTGTTGCATGATGCATACAAATATTGTGCTGTGACGGACAATAACAGCCAGGAATTGAGTCAACCTTTGCATTTGTTAAGGGCATAGAAACTCCTGCCTCTGAAGTTGATTTGATAATCCATGTGGCATCATGCAGTGTTCACTTGGATTCCAAAAGGGACTGAGAATGTCCCTTGCTCTTATATTTGGCACTTTTGATTTAATGGACAATAACAAATCACTTAATGAACCCTGTGCCTCCTTTCTTACTGAGTGTGCAGGTTGGTGATGTGTTCAATGAATTTATATTTCGTACTAAGGTCACTCTTTAATACTGTCAAAGCCTTGATTCATGGATAAACAAAACACAAGGTATTGCCTTGCTCTGGCTAGGTCTCATGCTAAGAACCTTTGTTAGAATGAACCCCTGTGAGTTTAACTTTGACCCTTTCCTGCCATGGTGGCTCACTCTAAAGGATGACTCAGCTATTGCCTAATTACTTCATCCATGGATTTATTTATTTATTATTCTCACAAAAGTTATCTTTCAGAGTAGAAGTTGGCAGAGTTTCAACCAAAGGAACCTGCTACACTGATTCTCAGTGAAGGAACCAATCACATCTTCATCACAGCATCTGCGTCCTTTCCAGAGTTCTGGTTGAAATAACTGTGTACTCAATGGGTTATGACTAGATAGTCTATACTCTAGAACAGGGGTGTCAAACTCCCGGCCTGTGGGCCGGATGCATCACATGCTGGCTACGCCCATACCCGGTTTAGCGAATAGGAAAACAGTCCCAATATGTCACGTGATGCTACCATAACGACATGAGTTTGACACCTCTGCTCACTAACATATCTTCAGAAGATATATGGTGCTGATAATGCCGTTTGGGGTACTATTCATACACCCTACAACATAGCCTGAGCTTTCCCATGAAGGAAAATATCGGTAACTGTAGGCAGGATATTTTCAAAGATGTGTCCTCAAGTCTTCTGATCCCTTTTGTAGGTGGAATCCTAGCTTCTGTGAGATCAGTAAAACTTTAGATTCCTTTGATGCCAAACCAAAGACCTATTTAGTTCTGCACATATTGTTCCCACTAGGACCAACCAGAAGCCTTTGGAAGTCCTCAAACTGGATACGAAAACAGAAATATTCCATTTTTTTTCCACCCTAGAATGGGCGCTCCAAAATTTATTGCCTCTAATGCTGGAAGCAATATGTAGCTATTATGCCTGGAAGCCATTGATAGACTTATCTCCCATAAATTTAATTCTCTTCAAAAACCTCTTCAGTGAGTGACCACGTCATGTAGTAAAATATATGTGATTAAAATTGCTGTCATAACTACTGTATAGGGTGCTTCCTTTATTATAACGGGTAGTTGAGACAATAAATTACTGGTGATATTTCTGTTTTATCAGGATTGAACTACAAATTCCTGAAGTTAGAAAAGTAATAAAAATGGGGTCTTCTATTGTGAACTACTTGTGAACTACCCAGGAATAATCAAGGTAACTTTCTATTTTCATTGTACACATGTTGTACATTGACAATAAAGGTTTGATTTGATTTGATTTGATTTCTATGCAATGCCATACGGTATTTGGACTTTGAGTATTCCTATAGAATTTCATGTCTGAATATGTGATACTGACATGGAGCTTAAGATAAATGAAGATTATTTAAAGTTTGGATGCACAACTTTCTCTCTCTCTCTCCCTCTCCCTCTCTCTCCCTCTCCCTCTCCCTCTCCCCCCCCCCCTCTCTCTCTCTCTCTCTCTCTCTCTCTGTGTGTGAAGGGTTACCTTTGACTATGAATGGTACTATTAAGGATTGGTCATGTTTTCAAAGATTGCTTCCAATCCATCCCTCACTTACTTTCCAGGTAAACCATCAATTCAGTAAATAAAATTTGTTTTTAAAAACGAGGAATGTTTGGACCAATATGGAATTGCAATTTAAAGTTTAATATGGATGCAGTTAAATGTATTAATTTTAATAGGTTCCTAGGTTGCTAAAAGGTTGCTAACATGGAGAACATTTTACTGAAAAAATGCCTTACTTATGGCAGGATCGTCATTAGGGGTTGGTAGGGTCTTCCAGAGACCACCTTTGTGCTGTTAAAATAGTAATGAGGACAAATTTTAATGTACCTCAAGATGGGCTGACTGACCTGGGAAGTTGCTATCAGTCACTAGTTGGGAAATGGTCCATAAATAAATACATGCAGAACTGCATGGCTAGCGTGTGTCTGGTAACATAAATTTAATGCATGAAATAGGGTAGGACTGAGCTATCGCTTTGAGAGCAGAGACTGCATTGGTGAATTCATAGATTTTCTGAAATTAGAAGCAAAGTTTGCTGTTTTACCATGTCCAGCTTCCTCAATATGGCATTCTTGAAGTGTTGGGACTGTTTTATCTGATTAGAGAAAATACAGTATCTACATCTACTGGTGACTGGAAGCCTCTGTTATGGACTATTGGCATAGCCCCCCCCCCAACTTGTGATTTATGGTTTTGGTGATTAGACAGGATGTAGGAAATAACCAGGTTGAGCCTGAGAGAGGGGTCAAATGTGTCATCAACCCTTTGTACCCACAAGAGAACTAAGTCCAGCCCACCTTGAATTCCATTGATTCTTACCCACTGCCAATTTGCTTTGACCATTAATAGTTTAGTTTCTTATAGAGAGCATTAACATATAATCAACCTATTTGAACTGCCTAGACTCCTGATTTCCTGCACTTGAAACAGGATAGATTATGGAAAGAAGAGCGATATGATGTAGCTTCGGAGGGAGAGAGGAATTAAATTATATTTCTACTCATAACTGCTGTGAAAAAATATCAGAAGCCACTTTTACATCTTTTTACTTTCTTTTCTAATTTTCTTCAACTTTTTTTTCTTTCCATGCACTGTCACTTTTTCTTGCTTTTCTTTTTTCTTTTTCTCTTTTCTTCTTTACCTTATATTAGTGTGTGTTACCTATCCTTGCTTAAAAGTTTTAATAAAAGTCATACACAAAAAAAGTTCTGGAATTGTAACTTTCAGATTTCTTTGCTTTTGTTTAGTCGGCTGGAAATTTTTGGAGTTGCTGTTGAAGGAAGGCTACATTATGCTCTCTCTCTGTCTTTTCCCCTTCAGTGGTTATTTTTCATTCAAGGGAACCTGATGTAGCAAAATATTCAATCAAGAATGAAAAATTGAGGAGTACCAGGTATCAGAATAAAACTTTAGGAATACAGACATTTTGAATGTCTCAAAAATGTTCTTAACTCAGTTAAAATACCTGTAACTGATTTGACTTCCACTAAAAGAAGAGAATACTAACAAAGGAGGGGAAGATGGTATGATCAAATCTGATCTTGAATGGGAAAATAAAGTAAATTATCAGAGATGGAGATTAGCCTGAATACTACCTAGAAATTCTCTTTGGAGTTTTACATTACCCGGTGCTTTGAAAAATGAAAATTGCAACTTCTCCAGGCTTTATTTCCCTCTCCATTCCCCACGTCCATGATTCCGAAATGATAGAGCAGGACCGAGAACAAAAATAATTGGGAAAAATCAGCAGAGTGTGGCCTTAACTTCTAAAACAGCAATGAATTAAAGATATAAAGACTGTTAGAGGAAATAAATATACAGCAGAAACCACAGATGGCATCTTAAAGGAAATTTCCATAGGGGATTCTGTTGCCCAGAGAATCTAAGATGCAACAAATATATAATAAGTGAATTTACCCAGAGAAAATATAACACTTGAGGCTATAAATCAGACATTATTATCAACTTCACCTTATGTCTTCCAGTCAGTGTAGACTGTAAGGTGATTTCCAGGTGAGAGTCTGGATTAGTTCATGCAAGTTTGCTTGGCAAGATTTCAGAAGTGATTTGCCCTTGTTTTCTTCTTAGAAAGAGTGACTGGCTCAAAGTCACCCAGTTGGTTTTGTGCTTAAGGCAGGACTAGAACTCACAGTATCCTGGTTTCTAGCCTGGTGCTACACCAAACTGCATCTCCCTGAAGGTTTCTTGCCAAGATTTTTCAACATTAGATTCCCATTGCCTTCTTCCCAGGGCTGAGAGTGTGTGACTGGCCCAAGTTCACCCAGCTGGCTTTGTACCTCAGGTGGGACTAGAACTCACAGACTCCTAATTGCTAGCCAGGTGCTTAACCATTACCTCAACTGGGTCATATAGTTTTACTGAATTACAGCATAAAATCATAATGTTGATTTCAAGCTTATCTTGTTTCCTGGTTCTCAGAGGCAAATAGAATTCCTGAGCCAAACAATTATTTGTTGCTTTTCTGGATTTCTCGACTTTAATGAGAGGTTCAAGAACTGGCTTTTTCCTCTCCTGAAGGGGAAGAGGTGGGGTGAGTTTCCTCAAATAAGCATCTGTCTCTCTTGGAGGTGTTGATTCAAATGGTTGAACATGTTGTTTCCCTTTGGGGCTGACAGCTGGCTGTGAAAGGAGGGCAATAGCTCATCCATTCACTACCATAGAAGTGTGGCATAAAACAAAAAAAAAATTGGGGATGTGGTAGCGGGGAACAAGTATCCCAATATTATGTGCTTCTAAGTTCCATAATCTCAAATTTGTTAACAAGCTTCACCCAGAAAAATGAAGGAATCTCTCTTCCAGGAGCCTGAAAATGTTATTATTTTCAAATGTGGCTATGCTAATGCCTGCTGAGTATCAATTTATTCTTTCGCGCTTGACTTGCTTGGCGTACATAAGCAACAAAGGAACACTGCTTATAGTTACAGATATAAATTAATAGAGTCGGAAGGGACCTTGTAGGTCATCTAGTCCACCCCCCCACCCAAGCAGATCCTACACCATTTTTGACAGATGGAAGTCCAGTCTCTTCTTGAAAGCTTCCAGTGATGAAGCTCCCACAACGTCTGAAGGCAACTTCTGTTCCATTGGTTGATTGTTCTCACTGTCAGAAAATTTCTCCTTATTTCGAGGTTGAATCTCTCCTTGTTCAGTTTCCATCCATTATTCCTTGTCTAGCGTTCAGGTGCTTTGGAAAATAGCTTGACCCCCTCCTCTCTGTGGCAGCCCCTCAAATATTGGGACACTGCTATCGTGTCTCCTCTGGTCCTTCTCTTCACTAGACTAGCCATGCCCAGTTCCTGCAATGTTTTAGCCTCCAGTCCCCTAATCGTCTTGGTTGCTCTTCTCTGCACTCTTTCTAGAGTCTCAAGTTAGAAGTTCTAGAGGGTGGAATGAACAATAATTCTACATGTCCCTCTCTTGAATTATCCCACACTGAAAGGTTCTGCAGTGAGTTGTCCCATGGCAAGTAGGCCGTGGCAGGTTCTCCCGCAGTGGGTCGGTCACAGCAAGTTGTCCCACTCTTCAGAATCTAAAGATTATTTAGAATTAAAGTGCTATTTTCTTTACCTATTTGTCACCTAAAGTATCACCAGATTAATTGAATTATAAAAACTATAAGATTCCAGGTGAATCATCTTTTCATTTTCAAAGATTCATCTTTTCATTTTCTTAGATTCAAGGAAGGGGGAGAAAAGGCTGGTGTCATTCCTGCTTTATTAGAAACACTGATAATGTGTGTTCCAAAAGTTATTTATCAGGTCTTATTTTTATAAGGGAATGCAGTGCAAGAGCAGCTGAGAGTTCAGATAGTTCATCTCTGTAAGCCTTCCATAGTGGTAGAGTTTGAAATGCTACTGGCAGATGTGCAAGCTAACTATTGATCTGCACGCATTCTCAATGGATGACAAGAAGTCAGTAGTTAAGAAAATAATGGAAATATGCAACTCAACCTTTTTTTTTGGGATAACTGCAGCCAAATAGCCAAATGAAGACATGAATAAAAATAGAGCTATAAGACAGCTGGACATAGACCATATTTGTGCCATTATTATAAAATAATATACTTTTATTGTTGCTATTTTAAAAATTCTACAATACTTTTCCAATAGCTCAAAGTGATTCAGAAATATAATGAGGGATTATTTAAACTTAATTTATTTAAGACATTGATATAGAGTACTTCATCTAATAAATCCCAAAATGGCTATCAGCAGTAACCAATAATGTGCAAAAAAACCCTTAATATTCATTGTCAATATGCTGACCAAACCTACAACACAAACCAAAACAAAGGGTGTATTCTGTGAATCCTTACAAAATATATATATATATCAGAAAGGCCCTGGGCTTTGTCTATTAAGATGTCAAAACCAAAGAGCCAGATCTGTCTGGTATATCCACCTTGTTTGCTAATATACAAATGGTTCCTTAGAAACGCCAGCCCAACAATGGAGGCAGCCAAAGCAATTAGCATAACATCAAAAAAGTGTGGCCACTTAAAAATCTTCCAAAGTATATATTTATTTGTCTTACATTAATTGTTGTTGCTGCCTTTCTGATTCCAAGTGAGAGGATTCCCCCCCCCCCCCAAAGTGGGAAATTCCTGCAAGCCTTGTCTCCAAGTACTAAAGGGAATCACTACCCTGAACAACCTTTTTCCTTTGCAACAGTTTGTAATCATCCAGTCAAAATGTAAAACTTAAAAAATGTAAGGATAGATTTTTGCTACAGCTTGTATATCATTTCTGCTAACAATGAAAGACTGAAAAAAATGGAGCAGCCAACTCAACAGTGTTAAAAGCAGGCTAATGATAGGGGGTGAATAACAAAGAGCGGGTCTCCAAACCATCTGAAGGCAGGACAAGATGGAAACTAACGGATGCAATGGATTGAAACTAATCAAGGAAAGATACAACCTAGAAATAAAGAGACATTTCTTGAAGTGAGAACAAGTAATCAGTGGAATGGCTTGCTTTCAGAAGTTGTGGCTACTCCATCACTGGAAGTTTTTGAGATGAGACTTGACAGGTTGAAATGGTACAGGGTCTCGTGCTTGAGCATGGGATTGAATTAGAAGACCTCCAAGGTCCTTTCCAACTCAGTTATTCTGTTCTGTTATCAAGCAGGGTAGCACAACTTCTCCAGCTACCTACATGCAAATATTTGAAACAGTCTGACGTTAACTTAAATGCATCTTAATGTTCAAATGTTCAAATATGAATCAATCATTCATTGATTCTACTTTCATTGGACAGAACACTGAAATTATGATCAGTTTTCTACATAATACAATCTGATTTACCTTTTTTACTGAAGGGGAAAGAGTTAGAGTCTTATTTTTAAAAAAGGAAAGGAAAGAAAGAAAATGGAATACAAAGGAGAGAGGGCCAGAATGCTTTTGCAGAAGCCTTTGGATTCCTGAACACTAATCTTTTCACTCACTTGTCAATAAACGTTCTTCCTTGCTCCATCACCATTGCTGGGGATCCATCTTGGAATGGGGGGTCCCGCAGAATTCTGTACCTCACAGGTTTGCAGTTTGAACAAAGGAGACTGTGTGGTATGGAGATCAACTGTGCAGCATCTATCTCCATCTTCTCGTCAAAGGTATAAATCTTTATGCCAGACACCTTCTTGGTAAGGTTCAGTTTCACTGTGAGGGGAATGTCACAGAATGTATCCACTGGTCCAAGATGTACAGAATCCCCCTGCTCTGTCAGGATCTCAATGTCTGACACAGCTTTGGAATTGGTGGAGAAATTTGTGGTCCATATCAGCAAAGAGTCAGAATACACAGGATATAGGAAGTAGAGCTCCAAAATGCAACCAAGAGGTTTAAGGCAAGGAGTGGTCATGCTCACATTAAACAAATTAAATTCAGGGCTCCAGGCTTGCAAACTGGTTTCACAGGGTTGAGTTACATCTGGAGGACCTAAAAAGACAAAAAGAATGAAAGAGTTTTCTGGATAAGCAAAATAAAGTGAAATTTTAAAAGCAGGGTCATGGGGGTATGTATGAGAAAGGCGATAAGGTCTACTTTCTCTTCATGAGTCAATTTATAAAATCGACTTCAAATTTTATTTTTGAAATCAACATATAAATAAATTTGACTGGAGCATGGCATTCTAATTTCTCATATAATATATTATTCCTGAAAAATTAGCACTCTATAAAAAAGATAAACAAAAATCTGAATAATAGCAACAGCAATAGTACTCAGACTTACTGTATATACTGCTTCATAACACTTTACAGTCCTCTCTAAGCAGTTTACAGAGTCAGCATATTGTCCCAAACAATTTGGGTCCCTATTTTACTGATCTCAGATGAATGGAAGGCTGAGTCAACTTTGAGCCAGTCAGAATCGAACTCCTTGCAGTTGGCAGAATTAGCCTGCAATACTGCATTCTAACAGCTGTGCCACCACAGCTTTAATTGCTAAGAGCCCCCCCCCCAGGGGGGGGAAATAAAATGTTGTTTCTGAAGAGGTATTTCCCCTGCCCTTCAAGGGGAAAATATAACAAATGTCTCTGTATTAATTTGTAAACAATCTTCCCCATAGGAAAGGACATGAATCCTTCAGACTTCAGATTTACTTAGGACAAATGCTGCATATTAGAAATGAATTTTCAGATTTCTGAAAATCACACTCAACAACAACAATATAATACTAAACTAATTTTATATTACTTTTTTCCTTTTGCAAAATTTCAACTTACATACAAAAATGGATGAATTAAGCTTGTGGAATCTTTATATGCTTATTTAGAGTTTGCTTTTTGCACTGCTAATAACTGATATTTTGCTGCTCAGTTTCATGGGCACAACCTAGGGGTCATCTGGCATCCCTGAACTTAGGGCAGACCAGATGCCTCCTATATATAATTATAATTGTCTCCTATATACAGTGTCAAAGAATGCCTGAGGCAGAGAGGAAAAAAATACATAACCAGCAATGTTGCACCACTTTCCCAGTGGACTATACCTTTTCAGATTGACTGACAAAAACAGCAAATACTGAATTACAGTCAGTATCTGGGTTTGATGACTCAAATGATGTTATATGTAAGCATGCTTTTATATATACTCTGTGTGTGTGTGTGTTTTGTTCTTCTTCTAATTCTGTCCAATTTTGAGTTTGCTTAGACAAGCCTCTGCAGCGTTCTTGGCAAGGTCTGTCCAGAAGCAGTTTGCCACTGTTCTTTCTTGAGGTTAAGAATGAGGGACTGGTCCAAATATCTTCATGCACAAAGCGGGAATAGAACTCACAATATCCCAGTTTCTAGCCTTAACCACTCAACCAAATTGGCTCTCTATTTATCTACATACATATACACACAGCAAAAAACAGGCAGATTTTTTTCTTCCTTTGTCATAATGCAGAAGACCAGGGAAAGAAAGAGTTCAAAGAAGTTACAGCTCTCTAGTTTATCTTCTTTTCAAGTGAAATAATTGTAATTCTTTTTGGTTCACAAAAATATCCTTGGCTCCACCTCTCTTCTAAGTACAGTAAAACAGGGCAGAATATTATGTGATCTACAGTATATCTCCCCACCAGCATCACTAAAACTTTACTGGAAACACAAGAAAATAGAACTTCAGGGAGCATTGGGACAGAAAGATTGGTGGGCACATAAGGATTCAAATATATTGTCCTAGACCAGGGTTGTCAAACTCGCGTCATCACGGTGGCGTCACATGACATATCGGGACTTTTTCCCCCTTTGCTAAAGTGAGCAGGGGCAGGGCCAGCATGTGCCGCATCCAGCCTACAGGCCGCCAGTTTGACACCCCTGTCCTAGACCATGTTGATTACTGTTGCAAATCCTTCCACACAATTCTCCTGACAAGTGGGTTTCAAGAACAGGTCACAAGTGCATCTTACTTCCTCGTCTTGCCCAAGCAATTGCCATTCTGCAATATGGGCACAACAATGCTCAGCTGTTTTTGGCAGCATGTAAACACTGATGAAATAATGGCTGCATTCACATAAAGGATTTTGTTTGCTTTTGATGATTAGCCTTATCCTGTAGAGTTATGTGCAAGGAATCCATTCAATGACCCACAGTTTCAAATCTTTACTTTTGCATTGCAAAAGAATACAGGGAGTCCTCGACTTACAGTTCTCCATTCAGTGACTGTTCGAAGTTACAACAGCACTGAAAAAAGCAGCTTATGACCATTTTTCACACTTGCTACCTTTGCAGCATCTCCACGGTCACATGACCAAGATCAAAATTATGAGAGTTACATTGTTCCAGGGTCATTTGTAATCTTCCCAGTTGACTTTCAACAAGTAAAGTCAATGGGGAAAGCCAGATTCCCTTAGAGATGGCATGATTCACTTAACAACTGCAGTTATTTGCTTATTAACAGCTGTGGCAAAAACGGTTGTAAAATGAGGTGCAATTCACTTAACAATTACCTCGCTTAGCAATGGAAATTTTGGGCTCAATTGTGGTTGTAAGTCAAGGACTGCCTGTACAGTCAATAGATTAGCATGAGTAACTTATTTATTATTATCCTGTAAAGGTAGTGTGGGATTCCCTTTTTATTTTTAATTTTTATAATCTTACCTTTTCTCTCTCAGTACACACATATCAATTCACCTTTACAACAGTTTAAACAATCTATAGACTAGGGCCAGAAAGAGAAATTTTACTTAGAATGTTAAGTCAGTCGAAAGCTTGCACTGTTTCTTCTAAAGCTATACAGCAGCATATTTAATTTACATGATATTATACTAATTCGTATTGTTATTTCATGTTCTTTTTGAAGAGAAAGAGAAAAAAAAAACTTCATTAGATCTCTTCCTCTGAATTCACTTCTCAAAGGTACCAAAGAGCTGGAGACACTCAAAAGACTTTGCTCACTCCATTGAAGCTCTTCAAGTTTACTTACTGGTCTGTATAGACAGTTTTCTGACAGACTACACAGCAACAGCTGATGGGTTACTCAGTCATATCTGATAATCCATTTGTCATAGAAAAAAAGATCTGAGACGTTTACCTACTGCCTCCTTTGGAGTCCAATAGCCAGAAGAGTCACAGATTAGAGGAGAAGAGGCTTCATGTACATACTGACTGAAAGTTCCATCTTCATCACAATTTCCGCAGAGGTTCCCTGACTCTCTAAAACAGAGAAAGAAAGGGAGAGAAGGAAGAGAAATGAATGTGTTCATTCAGACATTATTTTCAGAATTCTACCTAACTTCTTTTAAATTATTAAGTTCCATGTCGCCATCTTCCTACTTATATTTTCATGATTTCCCTAATACAAGATATAGACAAAGTATGAGCATCCTATGTATGTGCCAATATTGTGTCTTATTTCTTAGTTGGAGGGATGCAGGCAACTTTAAGGTAGTCTTAGATCGGAAACTTTAATTTTCATAAATTAGCATGTGATACAACTGGCTTTGGTGGCACTTCTGTCATATTGAGCAAATATGTCAAACTTATTTATCATCATTCACAGGGAATACTGAACGTGGCACAGCATGACTAAGACTGGCAATGCAATCTACCCTTTCTATCTCTTACTAAAAGTGTTATTTGAAAGATTCAGCTGACAAAAGCTATAATTGTGAATAAATGTGAATTGGCCATCTGGTGTTGACCAGGATATCATGAAGATTGCAGCTTAACAAAGAAGAGGAATAAATGACAAAGAGCATGAACTATGTCCAGGGTTTCAATCTTGTATGCTACCCAGAATTATTTGTGTAAGATGAGCAAACAAGGAATGGGGGGGGGGGGGGATGAAAAAAAAAATATTGTGGATCTGTCAACTTAAGAGAAAAGGAATGCAATGTAAATATAAACCTGATTGAATTTGAACTAATCATATAAAGTGGAACTAAACAATGCATGCAGAGTAATGAATATCTAGGTTAACTATGAATGAAAGAAGTGAAATATATATCAGAAAATATGAACTGGTGTTACTGAGACTGTTACCGGGGAGCATCTAAAAGTAGAAATTATTTGTTTGTTGACAAATGCATGTTAAGAACAAGCACAATTCTGAGAAAAACTGTGCAACCTTATGAATGAGTAACATTCAGAGAGAAAATTATTCTAATATATAGCATTTTAGGTAAGAATGAGATGAAAGAGTACAGAAGTACAGAAAAAGAGTGATTGGGCCATTGGAGACTCAGGAATGAAGGAGAACTGAGATTATTTCATAAAAGCTTACAAAAAAGTGTTGTCTCAAGTATGCTGTTTATGTTTATGTGTGCACATGGCATAACACTGTATATAAATCTAAAAGAGCAATGGATATGTTTATGATGAAGAGCTGTTAGTATCAGTGGATACGAAGGTAATGTGGAACAGACTACTTTTTGGTAGAGATGAAAGAGGATCATTTGATCGAACATGGAAATAAAGGAAGTAGAACATTTACAGAAAGAAAAAGTGGAAGTCCTATATTAAAAAGTGTTAGATTAGAGAAAAACCATGGAATCTACTTAGAACAGTTGCAAAGTGTCGCAGACAGAGGAGGTACATTAATGGCACATATGGAAAAGAATAATACTTGGTGGAATGATGAAACAAAAGAGCTGTGAATGGAAAAATGCACATGAGACAATGATAAAACAAATTAAGAAAAACAGTATCATGTGCATAAAAATAAAAAGATAACTGTAAAATGAACACCTATCAAGAACAAAGAGAATCAAGAGAAGGAAGAATGAAAATAAAAATGTTAAAAACTTAAAACCTGAAGGAACGCTGGGAAGCACTTCTTAAATCTGTTTGGGAATGATAGTGTTGTGTCAAAAATGGAATTGAAAGGAAAGCTATAAAAGTTACATCGCCCAAAAAAATTGAAAGAAGGTCATAAATCTGTTACAATGTGGGGGGGGAATGGTAAGGATACAGGTGCAAATTTTCTAACTGGAGAAATATTAGATATAGATTTGGTTTGCTTATGAAATGATAGCACAAATTGTTTAACATATACAATAAATGAAAATTGCGTCTGTATCTGACAACTGGAGGAACATTTCTATACAGATAGTGCGCATACAAAGACTTCAAGAGACTAGCTTATTAAATATGCCAAGACAGATGTTTGGAAGAGATATAACCGAAAAAATAAAGGGACAGCAATAATAAGCAATATTTGAGAGGTGTTGTGTGATTTTTTGCTGGGCAGGAGGTATGCAGTGTGGTCTCTCTAGTCTTCAACAGTCACTATAAAATGTACAAATGTGAAAATAAAAGTTTATTGTAAATTCTGAGGATTTAAAGGAATCATACAATAAAACGAACTGGCAAGAGTTATGGAATGTTTTTTATGTGAAAGTGAAAATTCATTGCTGAATGTGATAAAAGAGATACATGAAAAAAGCATGAGTGAAAATAAATGAAATGCTTACTGAATAGTTCAGTAATAAACATGGATTAAGACAAGGAAGTGTGATCTTTTAAGTGGTACGCGGAACTAGTGGAAGCAATGTCAATTTACAAAAAGAACATAGGGAAAGGTGTTAATAGCGATGGTATTGATTCAAACTAGTATTCACTATTTTTCTTTTTCTTGTCCATACTTTATGCCTTTAAATTACTTGGCTCGTACTCTTCTTCTGTGCTCTGCATACTTTTTGCTTACCCCTAAAGAGATAGCATGCAAGTATATATGTAGCAAGTGTGACATAGCAGAAAGATTTACTTTTTTTCCTTTTTTTTTTTTTACAGAAGGGATCCTGTTTCTCTTGTTCTGCTGCCACCTGCTGCATGTATCTCAGTTCAATAAAAAAGGGAAATCAAAGCAACCCGAGATCTTCCTCTTTCACCCAAACACGTACACTCTCAAACTTTCAAAATGCTAAAGAAATACTCCCTCGTTTAGTAAAGTCAGCAAGTAAAACACCTGCCACTCCTTGAGCGAAAAGATATGCCAGGGGAGTTCAAGCATGTTGGCTTTCTGTCTACGTGCACTTTGCGATTTACATTTTCCTTGGGCGCAATCCAAATAACATTACATTTTTTTCCACGGAGGATCTTTGATGGCTGCTAGAAACAAAAGCTGGGCAGCCAACCAAGAACTTTATACCTAGAAAAGCTACTATTTATCCATCTTCCTCATTAATTAAAAAAGTGCTGCCATCTAAATATATTACATAACTTTGTATTGAAATAACATATTATACCAAAACTGAAAGGATGGAGCAGTAGACTAGATTTCACAATATATTAAAGAATAAACAGACTTACTGTTTCAGGGGATAGGTCCAGCACCACTAGGTTAAATACATGAGGATACTGGATCAGGCTACACATCAGGAAAAATTTCATGTCTGTATAAACTGTCACCCAGTGGAATAGGCTGCCATATGTATTTCCTTCTCTAGAAGTCTTCAAGGCTGAACAAAGGATGGATTAGATGACCTCTATAGGATCGCCACCATCCCTACGCTCTTGTGGCTCTATGCTTTTATGAAAAGCTGCTTCACTCAGCATTAACAGCAAGGATACACCTTGTTTGAATGAAGCTTTCAACTATTGGGGGTAAATGTTCTTTATATACCACACATCCCAAGGCCTGCTGATGATCTCTAAACATTCGCCTTCCTACTTTTATATGTATAGGGATTTAAGATGTCAAAAAATTGGCAAAACATTTGCCTTGGGAGTGGGGGGTTGTGTGTCTAAAGCTGCACTCCAAAATAAAAGCATTGAAAAGCAACCAACCAAATAAGTTCACGCGCATTCAATTCAGTAACAGTTTTCTGACTGAAGGATGGCCGTAGTGCATCGTTTGTCCTGCTTATTTCTAAATTCTCAATTCATACCTGCAGTTATATATACTGGTACATCTCCAGCAAAGCTGTATGTCTCCTGTCTATTACTGCAGAAAGATCAAAATCCGTTCACGTTTGGAATAACAGCTGTATAAATAAGTGCCTGTTCTCCTAACTCCCCTCATATATAAAGTCCAGAAAAGATTTTGCCAACTGGCAAACAACTGAGAGAAATTGCCAAATCATCTTCATCACCTTCTTTGCCTCCTTAAATTCCTCAGTAGAAGGCCAATGCAGCTTTCCCAAGGTACACATGTTCATGTAAACAACTTCCCATTGAAAGAACTACGTGCGCACAGTGATGAAAAGGGACAACAGACGGAACACTGCAAATCACGGTCAAAACAATGTTGACAAAATCAGTCTGCTGGGGTATTGCTGGGTCAAGAATCTTGCCTGCTCCAAGATTCTTAACCTGGTCCCCTCCAAATATCTTGAAGTGCAATTCTCATGGCCTTAGGTCAAGTTAGCTAAGCATTCTAGGAATTCTACATAAAAAAACCACCGAGACTGGAAAAATTGGTTTTAAGGTGTATTTTTTCCCCAGCAGAGATTGCTGTATATATTCTGCAACCTCTGAAAAACAATGGCACAGCACTAATTCCACCTCTAATACAGCAGGAAACACTAAAACATTGCCCCTCCTTAATTTTAAGGGGAACATTTTCAATCTGAGTAAACTTCCAATTTACTATTACATCCAAAGATAAATTGTGATTTGAAGTAGCTTGCTTTTAAGCTTAAGCAAAGTTAAATATAACTCATAACTCTGATTTATTAAAAAAAAGAAAGTGAACAATTCTACTATTCTCATCACAGCACAGAAGAGAGATGCTATAATGCAAATAATAGTAAAGCATTAAATCTCAATAATAGTAAAACATAAAGAAGCTTTTGGAATATATTACTCGGAGGATTAAGAAGAAAGAAATTGGCTCAAAAGGGCTCAGTGGTGATAGCAGCAGCATCTGGATTTCCATGGACCACGTAAGTACCACTATTTTAGATTTTCAGCTTCATTTTATGTCAAATGTTCTGGGACAGTGCACAAGGAACTGTTTACTTGTTCGCATACATAATAAAATGCAGTTATTAATCCTAATGATGTACCAACAGGATTTCTCAACATCTTGAAGTACAGGGACCACCTTCAGCTCAACCTGCTAGTTGGTGGAGAAGAACCTTCCTTGGGAGAACAGTTGAAGCACCTCAATTTCTGTTTAAATTTTCCTTTTTCCTATCCCACAATCCATGTTGTAGAGACCATGAGAAATGGCAGAGGAAAAATAGTTGGATAGATAACTAAAGGAAAGAGAACATGGCAGGAAATTCACAACTAATTCATACTTCAGCAGTTCAGCAATTCCAAAGTGAACATAAAGACATTGGAGAAATTTCTGGAATGTGGACTATCGCAGAGTACAGATTATTAATCCTTCACTATATAATTCACTGAGTTTCAAACCACAGTGGTTTGATTAACTGTGCACTGGGCAGCAAAGGTGACCCCACTCCTGCGCGAGCTGCATTGGTTGCCAGTGGAGTACCGGGTTCGCTTTAAGATTCTGGTAATGATACCTGCAGGACCGCATCGTGTCCACTCCCCCCCGACGTCCCGTGCGGTCACACAGAGAGGGCCTGCTGGGGGT
>JANHFL010002731.1:153018-163597 GCA_032468155.1 Oxyrhabdium leporinum | reverse complement strand
TCATTTTTATAATTATTCCTGAAGTGGTGTGTGTGTAAAAGGCAGCACTGATCACTGATCATAACAGCACAAGAACAAGCACTAAGCACCAGATCCACAGAAGCAGGGATTTACTACACTAGATAGAACCCAAGGGGTAGATCAGTGTCTCTCAGCTGAAAGATATATGGACTTTAACTCCCAGAATTCCCCAGCCAGCCATCAAGGAGTTTCCACAGAATATCGTGGAAAATAATAGAGCTAAGAATCTGTGAGAGTTCTGGATCCAGAAGGACAGGCAGGCATTAGATAATCAACCAGATACTGTATTAATAGACAAATTCATAGACAAAGACCGGAAGAGCTCAAGAGGCATGGCAAGTGGGGCGAGGCATGAGTGATGGGAGTTGGCCACACCCACCTAGTCACATGAACACCCAGCCATGCCCACCCAGCCACACCCACCCAGCCAGGCATTAGGGCAGAAAATGGGTTGCTAAAATATTTGTAGTCCACCACTGCTACTATTGTATTGTATCATATCTTATCATATCATATCAGTAGATTGTCTTTTAAAGTCTGTTTTTAAAGTCTGTTAAGACAATATGGCTTTTAAGGTAATATACATTTAAACGAGTGTATTTAATATGACATACAGAAATAGATAGTTTTAAAATAGCACATATTATAAAAATGAACTACAATTGGAAAAATTGATAAATAGGTCAAACTAAAATAATGGATCAAGTTGGTATTAATTATGAGAATCTTAGAAAATTTAATTTTAACATATATTAGTTAAGGAAACTTATTTTTGTCAACAGGAAAGTCAGGATAAATATTAATAAAGAAGTAGTGGGACTATTTTACCTCATAATGATAGTTTAACTGATGACAGTTAAAGATACTGCTATTTTTGTTCAAAAAGGATTCCCAATTGATATACAAATTATTACTGATATAAATTGGTGTTATTTTATATTTTTTGATAAATAGCAGGAAAGTTAAGGTTTTTTGACCTAATTCAACTTCTCCCATTATATTTTATCAATATTTTTAGCACTTGAATGAGCATGTAAATGATAAAGTAGCAATAGGAGGAGATTTTAATGCAATATTTGATCCAGAGTTGGACAATACAAAAAAAGATAAAAAGAAAAAAGAAAAATCACAGCCTGTGCCACCACCACAACTGTAAGTAAAAGAAAAAAATAAGATCTATATGAAAAAATTGAATTTGATAAGACTCTTGGTGTTTGATGTATTAAAAAATAATATATATATTATTTACACCAGAAATTTGTAGGCTTCATTATTTTTAAAAATTATCAACTTTGTGTCATCAAACTCAAGAATATAATATTGATGTTGGTTATATATCAGACTAGGGTACAATTATTCTGAATTGTGTTTCTCAGAAACTGGTCAAACTATCAAAAAATGTTTACAATGACTCCTTAGTGAATGGCAAATAATTTGCACAGCAAATATTGGTAGAGATTTTACAATACTTTGATTTGAATTCAGAATCATGAAGTGTCCAAAATTTTGAATAGAAAGCATGTTAATCGTATAACTGAGGTAGAATTATTGCTTGCACATCTTACTGAAAATAAGATTAAATATAACAAGGGAAGATAACTTGAAAATTAATTAAAACATTTATAAGCACAGATGGTTGAATGCACATCTACTACCTTGTATAGAGAAATATAGGGGGGAAAAACGAACTAAATATCATAATATCACATAAGACAGATTTTATATTAACATGTTTACAACAGAGATATTGAGAGAATGGTGAAAGATCTGATAAGATTTTGGACAGTCATTTAAAGCAAAAGAAAAGTAGGGTGATACTTCTAATTTTTAGATATGAAAGAGATAAAATATATAAAATGTCAAAGGATTTAAACTCTTATTTTTTAAAAATTCTATTCAGAAGTACATAGCAAATCATAGAAGATATTGGAATTGGATATGGATACCTTTCTAAATAATATATACCAACTACACTTAGATGACACAAAACTACTTTTATTTGTCCATCTATATAAGATTGAGATTAAACAAATATTTTTTTTAAATGGCAAGTGGTAAAATGCTAGGATTGGATGGATTATCTATGAACTGTACCAAAACTTTGCAACTCTATTCCCTTGAAAAGGAAATTTTATCAGATATATTTAATCGGGCTTATATTACAGTTGTACTAAAATCAGGTAAAGATCATACCAATGTATTAATTATTATTCAATCTCAACTGATTAATGTTGATTCAAAGTTCTTAACTGCAATGCTAGCAAATAGATTACAGCAATTACAGCATGTTACTATTCATTATTAGTAATGAACAAGCAGGGTTTATAAAAACTAGCAAGCAGCAGAAAATATTAGATTGATTGTAGATTTAAAAGACTCGAATAAAAATGAAGACCAATATATTTTTATTGTTAGACATTTTAAACCTTTTGACAGAATATATAGGCTGTAAATGTTTGCTCTATGAAACAGGTTTGGATTTCCTTTGACGTACATAAAAAGGATAACAATATTACATAAATCACTCACATCTAAAATTAGGTTAATTGTATATTTTTTGTTACTTTCCCCTTCTTTAGAAGAACCAGAGAAGGATGTCTACTTTAACTCTTGTTTTTTGATATTTGTGTGAAACCTTTGGCTTGTGCCATTAGATAACGTAGGGAGATTTACAGAGCAGTAAATAATTTAGTTGAACATAAACTGGTTTTATTTACAGATGGTATTTTTCTGATCATTACTAAACCTCATGTCACTATTTTACTGTTGATGAAAATGATAGATGTCTTTCTTAAAATAGCAGGATATTCTATTAACTGATCTAAAATTGGCATTGATATCGGTAGGTAAAGATTTGGTTATCAATCCATGTAAGCAATAGGTAGGTTTCTTCAGATATGGATAGATAGGAGATTAGTTGGGAAAAGGTGAATGCTGTCAGAATGAATATTATTCCCAGATCAATTTATATTTCAAGAGGAATTTCTGTTCAAACATCTGGAAAATGTTTTCAGAAAATAAACCACTGTTTAATGTTCTAACACAGGAGTGTCAAACTCGCGGCCCACGGGCCAGATGCGCCATGCGCTGCCCATGCCCATGCCTGGTTTAGCAAAGGGGAGAAAAGTTGCGATACATCACATGATGACACGAGTTTGACACCCTTGTTCGAATAGAATGTTATACTTCGTATATT
Organism: Oxyrhabdium leporinum; assembly: GCA_032468155.1. Lineage (NCBI taxonomy): Eukaryota > Metazoa > Chordata > Lepidosauria > Squamata > Cyclocoridae > Oxyrhabdium > Oxyrhabdium leporinum. The sequence continues at coordinate 160,380 of JANHFL010002731.1, read as the reverse complement.
ATTTTTTTCTGAAGTATTTTTCCACTTATTTTAAACACTTATGGATTTTTTTGATAATATGTATTTTTTCTGTTTTGTTCCTTTTGCTTTTTTCTTTTTCTGTTATTATTTTAAAAACAATTTGTAAAATAAAAATAAAAATGGTGCTTTAGTTGCTTGACATAGTGCCACCAGCTCCCAGTCAAATGTTAAAATTTCTATATCTTACATATTTCTTCATTATATATTTTTGTTAACTTTTTCTCTTTGCCATTATTGACTTCTTGTTCTCCAAACTGACATAGGATTTAATTACTGTGTGTAGGTTACAAACAGGTAGTTTATTGAAAAAAAACATACAAATCGTATTTAGAAAGCAAAAGTATATACAAGAAGAATCAATGGAACTTAAACTTGAGTGCCCACAGCTAACAGAGATTTTGTCAATATAATGTCACAATGTAATTTTGTTTTGTGACATTCTGGTGCATAACTCATAATTCCTTTCTCTTCTCCTCACCAATGGTTACCAATCAATGTTGATTACTATTAGTGAATCCACTTCTGGAAATGCTACCACAAATCAGTTTTAATGTATTTTGTATAGATTTCAGTTTTAGGGCAGAAAAGAAGTTTTGGGTTTTTTTTAAAGTACACTTAAAAGTTTGCAGGCAATTATTTGCTTTGCCACTTCAGCGTCATTTATTTCTTTTAGCTTTTCTGGACTGGCTCATGATTTCACTGCATCTTCTGATCAATTTGGAATAGAGATATAAAGCCTGGGATGATCAACATAGTGATTATACAGTACCTATCACCAACATGATGGATGACTTCCTGAGTGGTTATATGTAGCTATTGAGCAACGTTGGGCTGAGTCTCTTTTTCCCTGCCCTCTCACAACACATATAACATTTAATGTTCTCATATTCTTTAGAAAAATGTATATTTTTGCATGACATTTCCCCCAAATCATGCTATTGTATTGATAATTTCATGTGAATGATGTTTTATTATCAGTTCTAAACTATTCATAGTTTAAAGCTTATTCAAAAAATAAGCTTGCTGTGCTATCCCACTCACTTACTTACACACACAATTATGTTTAGTGGGTTTATTAATATTCCCCAGCAGTTCCCTTCACCAAAACCCCAGAACTGTCCCAATTAAGTCCAGCCAAAAGCAGACCAATTCTAGTCCACAGAGCAATGGCCAATGAGTCCACAAGGCACTCAAATGTTTCCCAAACAAGATAAATCCATTAGGCAAAATTAAATCCACAACGCAAGAGGGTTTAATGAAGCAAGAAAAGTCCAGAGTTGACAAGGCAGGATCCAAAGTCAAGGCATGGTGCAAATCCAAAGGAAGGCAGGAATCACAATGACTAGGGAATACGGAGCTAGGAAACGAACACATTGTTCCCAGCATCATCGCCATCTGTCTGCTGTACTAAATAGGCAGCTTCTGGTGCCTGCTCATAGGCTGACCTTCGCTGCTCCTGCCTCTTTCTGTCCTACGTGTTCTTGGATCAGGTACAAAAAGCAGTTCTTTTTCCTCATGACTGACTGGCTGCAGCTGTGCTCTTTCCCCACCTCCTCAGGGCTCTCCTGTTGCAGCTGTATTTCAGTCAAATCGCACTCAGCTGGCTCGTCCGATTTCTCTCCCATCAGCCAGTCCCTCTCACTTGGACTCATAGACCCTGTCTTGTAGCTATTGACTAGCTAGTCCTCCTGTCATGCCTCTGAACTGACAGAGGCATGGTTCATCCTCCTCTGAACTGACATCTGGAGAGGCATCTGGATAAGCGTCTGGGAGACCATTATTTAAAAAAAAATACTGGGTGTGGAAAAATAAGCCAATATTTTAAAATATTTTTTTTAACATTCAGAAACATCACACTGACCTAATGCAGAACATATACTACAACTTAACAAAATATGGAAACTTGGTTAAACAAATGAGAACAGAAACTGCTATCACATATGATTTATTCATAAGTAGGAAACTATCCAGCACAATTATAGTTAATAGCAAAAGAGGTGTTTTTTTTCTTTTTGTAATATGAAAACATAATTATAAAGCAAGCTGAAAGGAGAAGTCAAGAATGTCTTACCTCTCTAGATTCTTGAATTTTCTCAAAAGCCCTATGTCAGTGTTGGCAAACCTTTTTGGCACTGAGTGCTGAAACGGGAGTGCAAGTGCATGTGCGGGGGAGCACCGGAAACAGGAAGAGCAGCTCCCTGGTGCATACATGCATGCATGCCAGCCACCTGGTCTTCTGGTTTCTGGCATGCATGTGTGCTTGAAGACCAGCTGGCTGGTGCACATGTGCATGCTGGAAACTGGAAGTTCAGCTTCCAGATGCGTGCATGCACCCCGGGGAGCTGGTGTTCCGGTTTCCGGCTCTCCTGCACATGAGAAGACCAGCTGGCCGGTGTGCATGTGTGTGCCAGACCCTGGAAGAACAACAGGTGATGGCTTGAGTGCCTGGAGAGATGGCTCTGTGTACCACTTATGGCATGCATGCCATAGGTTCCCCATCACGGCCTCATGTCATGTCAGTGGCTCAGTTAGAATGTATAACACACATGAAGACAGATACCACCAAATCCAAGAGGTCAGTACCATACAGAGTCATGGAAGTTATTATACAAAAACAAAAGACAGACAAACACAAATGAAATACCCCACGATTTCTTGTATTAGAAAATGATAATAGCAATAGCACTTATACTTATATATTACTCCACAGTGCTTTATAGCCATTTCTAAGTGCTTCACAGAGTCATCATATTGTCCCCAACAATCTGGGTGCTCATTTTACCAACCTCGGGAAGATAGAAGGCTGCGTCAACCTTGAGCTGGTCAGAATCGAACTCTTGGAAGTGGGCAGAATTAGCTGAAAACTGCATTCTAACCACTGTGCCACCACAGCTCCAATAAAGCATATAAACTATATGTGTGTGTATGTGTGTGTGATTACATAAGGTTTGTTGCTGCAGGATGTAAGCATCAAAGAAAGAGACAAAACCCCATCTTAAATATAATATGCAAATCATATTAAAGGAATTGCAATAATGGAATATAGTTGAACCAAGGAGGACAACATACCCTAAAACAATGACAATCTCCTTACCACCTTAGTTACAGTCTTTTTTATCCCATTGTCATAGAGATTAATAGGAGAAAGCAATACTTTCTTTCTAAATTTGTCATCCCTGGAGCATGGACATCTATCTGAGGAGAAAGACACACGGTCCTGGAAAAGGATATTACACTTAGGAAGCCAAGTATCTTGATTTTAAATCATTTTCTGATTTAAAACTTCCCTGGTTTTCTTAGAAAATACCTTTATGCCAGCTGATCCAGAGATTGGACTTGCTATGCTGTAGATATGTATGTAGACATACATAACCTGTAAATATTAGAAACCTAGTATACCGAGACTGTTGATAAACTGAAGTCCTTCTTTTCATAGTTAGTTGATAAAATGACTGACATTATAAATATAACATAAAATTTTAAATTGGGGTATATGGAACTATTTCCACAAATTGACTTTCATAAGGTGGGTGTAAACAGCATGGCTGGGAGCTGATGATGTTGCTATAGTAGCAGTAGTAATGTACTAATTTATTCCCTTTTAAAATCCATTTCTGAAAAGTGCAGCAGCAACAAGCTGTTTTCCCTTGTTAGCTTCAGATTAAAGTTGAGATAAATGGACTATATGGTCTGCCGTATTCCTTCTCTCCTGGCATGGTAAGAATACTAACGTGACCCACTCTTTTGTTCTAGAGATATTCTTTTAAGAAAGAGAAGAGGTGAATTAAGACTATAATAAAGTTGACTAATATCCCCTATTTGCTAGTATCTTAAAATAATAAAAAGAGGGACTAATTTTACTACTAGAGTCCAAAACTCTCCCAAGGCATGAATTTTGTAGCCCTCTTTTCAACCCTTGTGAGACTTATGTGAAGTTACATTGGTTAAAATGTTTGTTGACATCTAAAATCATCAAAATATTAACGATGCAATTATTCAAATGATCCCATACAATCATTTTATGGAATATCAGTGACGAAGGACATGCTATTGTTTGAATCCTAGCAGATACTACTCTGCCAAAAGCAAGGTCATCACATACACACAAATGCATTTCACCATGACCCTTTCATTTCAAGTTTCCTTCTGATTGATAGTCTAAAGATAACACCGAATATGAGAGTAGAAACAGTGTGTTCAGCTCTGTCACTGAAAAGAGCATGACAATTCTATTAAAAGCTGAAAAATGTGACTTAAGGTGCTTCTACTTACAAAAGTATAAAAAAGAAAGCAGACATTTTCATGCCCTAAGAGGTCCTGCATGACTGAACTGCAATCACGTAGTTCTATGTACATTGGTCTACAGCTGTGAATGAGCTTGAGGATTAAAAGACCTGATCTGACTTCACCTTACTTCAACAATCTTTTTTTTTTAAAAAATCAATTACTTTTGCACAATATATTCCAAGCTAAGGAGGAATATCTGCCTGTTTTACAGCGTATGAAACTCCCCCCCCTCCCACTTACCTCTGGAGAAAAAAAGAAACACACCTTACATTTCATTCAATTAGTTACACTATAGCTACAGATTTCTCATTATGCAGAGGATAGGAGTTTTATAAGCTTATCTTTTAACAGGAAAAAAAAGTCAAAAGACATACATGATGAAATTTAAAAGTACTTTTGTAGATCCTATATTATCAAATAATTCAAAATAAAGGACTGTAGCAAATGAACAGCTGCTGCAGTTAATATTATGTCCATTATACGTCAGTTGTTGTTGCTATCAAATTATCATAAGGGATTCATATACGCATTCAGGTGTACTACAATCATCTTGTAGTATCATCATCTTCAGTTCATCAATATTTGTGGTATGATCATCTTTGACACCAGCTTCCTAGCTCTCTGGATCTACAAATAAAGTGCAAATAATACAATATTTGGTGCTGATACACCACCTTATGCAAGTAACAGCATGTAGCTGATTGTTTTGTTTTGTTTTGTTTTAAACCTTTATATAGCTGTCCATCTTTTGTTCTAAACCTTTATATAACCATCCATCTAACCAACTCTGGGCAGCTTCCAATGAAGAGCATGTGAAACCATATTAAAACTATAAAATTGAACACATTAAAACATTACAAAAAACAAAAGCCTGGTTCCAAGTCATATAGTCTCTTACTCCAGCATTTGGAGGAAATGCCAGCCTTCAAAACATTGTGGAAAGTGAGGAATGCAGACCTTTGCCAAATTTCTGTGTTCCCTAGATATCAGGGGCTGTGATAGAAAAGGCACTCTTTCTTGCTCCCATCAGATGGCAATATTTAGGAAAAGGACTAGGAACATTATATGTGAACTCAAATCAGTGTGAGCTCTTAGCATCTTTACAGATAGACCTATTGTATCTGCTCCCTCCCCACCAGTTAATCTTAATGAAGGATTATGCAGCAGTATATAATTTAAGAAGGTATATGTATATGAAGTGTATGTGTGTGTTTATTTTAATAATACAAGCATAAGCATGCACCTGGCTTTTGAGAATGGCATTTAAGGAGTACTTAAATTGCTTGTTATCATTGACTTTCCTCTTCCTATTTTTTTTCCTTACTCATCTTTGCTGAACATAATTGGAGCAACCTAAATGATTGTCAACGTTGTTGGAACGCTTTGCAAATTTCAGTTGTATGAATATCCATGTGATGATTCTGGTCTAAGGATCAGGCCCTGATGATTATTCTGGCATGACAAATGAAATATTTCCCCTCTTGCTGGTTTCATAAGAATGAGTGAGTCATTGTGAAATATTGATCTACTGCAATGCTTACTTAGCTTCCCAATTTAGCATTTTGACAAATGCCCTCCATTCATTTCGCAATATTTTACTTTCAACTGAACTTTACTTACACAGCCTTCATAAGTTTTATGTGATGGAGGGTTAGGCAGGGAAGTCAATATTTGGCATAATCATGTGCAGTGCTTATATACTTTTGGAGGCCATTTTAGTGATCAATTTTAACAGATGGAGAGTGCCAAGCTATGCTGTTTTATTAGAGCTGTACAAGGAAGGTGGTTTAATAGGAATAGCATGAGAATATAATCCTTTAAGCCAAAACTAGAATAAACATCACACTGTATACCTTAGGCTTACCTGCTATTACAATAAGAAGATGATCTGGTAGATTTGGTAGAAACATTCTTCATCTTTACATGTGATCCAGGGATGGGATTTAAAACTGATTCAGTATCAAGTAAAAGTACCATGATTAAGGAAACATATAAAGATAATTTGATATCCTGGGGAGAGCTTTCTATCGTTCTTACAACAAAGAACACATGGACAAATAAACTAACAAATCCAAACACAACCCAAGCATTTTATTCATTCATTTATTTAATTTATGATGCTTAGGAATCACCCATCTCCTTCATAGAGTGACATATAGTTTCTAGGGAACAGAAATCAACTCCATTATGTCAAAGGAAGTTTTACCATAGTAAAATCATGCATTGTTGAGTCCACCAAAGATAAATTGTCTTGTATTAACTGTCCAATATTTGCAAGAGACCATCAATGAAATATTCACAATAATAACTCACTTTCTAACTTTCCACATACTCATCCAAAGAGTTTTCTACTTATCTTTCTAATTAGAACAGAATAATTTTCTTAAGAACTACAGGCCTACTGCCAAACAAGCCCTTCTGATCACAACTTTTCTCCTATTTTCTGCCTCTGATATGTAGTTTAAATTACCCTTCCATCCTGAATTTCTCTGTTCTCTGCTTTACAATTTGGGCTGTTATGGGATGGGAGAGGAGGTTTTTTTGCAATAGCATTAGAATGTCAGAAAGAATTATATTATATTCTGCTATTTGTCATGTACAGGGATGTTACTATAATGTGCATAACTGACAAATAGAGAGAATATTCCGGTTTTTTATATCAGTTATTTATGTATGGGGGTACTAAAATAATGTCCCCAAATGTTTAAAGTAACAATTCTTATTTTATTTATTTCAATTATCCATCTATCTGGTTAGCTGTAAATTTATTCAGCTATCTGGCCAGTCTACTATTCAAGCTAAGAATCCTACGTAGAAATATAAAAATACACATAGCAATCTAATATTTTCCATTCGATTTACACCTGAAATGTAAATTGTCGTTAAATTCTTCTAGGGAATGGGTGAGCTTTCTAAGGCCTAGATGACTTGAGGCCAACTAATATATAAATGTGACAGATAAATAGATTGATAATAGAGAGATAGATGATAGATAGATAGATAGATAGATAGATAGATAGATAGATAGATAGATAGATAGATAGATAGATAGAT
>JANHFL010002731.1:128630-142824 GCA_032468155.1 Oxyrhabdium leporinum | reverse complement strand
GTATATAGAAGCATATATGCAAAGCATATAGAAGCTGGGCCCTTCTATATGCAAAACATAACATATATTCCTGAGCTTCAGCATAGTTAGTGCTGACGTATGCTTTAATTATTTTTGGTGTTGAAAGGGAACAGACATTCTTACCTAAATATCATTTTTAGTTCCTGCAGATTGATCCCATCATGATAGATATGCAAATTAAAGCATGTGTTTAATTTCAGCCTAATGTCAAGTAAATACCTGGCTGATAAAAAATAGCAAAATCAAAACCCAAGATCATTGTTTATTCTGGATTAAGACAGCCCTGATTCATGGTGGAAGTATAGACAAAATATAAACAAATATTGTTTATGTATGTCAAAGCTCATCGATCTGCAGCCCTATAGGTGAATCTACCGCTTTCATGCTTGATGCTTTCATGAGACTCTGTCAAATACAGTAGCAAAGTGCCTGGTGGATTAGACCAACCTGCTATTCCACAGAGGCTTTGGGAAAATGCATCAGACATGAGAAACATGGCCTAAAATTGCAATCTGGGAAGATGGTTAAAATTGTCACCCTATTTCACCTAAAAAGAGAATGAGCTTATTGCCCTATGCAGGTGCAGAATGTCTGCTTTTATTTGTTCTCTTGTGTGCTTGACATCGCCTGTCACATTACCAATTAGATCCATTATTGCCAATGGAAACAACACTTTGGAGCCAAATCATGACAAGAACAGAATTAACTTACATCTGCCTTCCTGCTGCACATTAGATTTTCAACTCCAGCTGCCACCTTGCTCAAACACCCACTCCCAATATATTGTTTACCAGCATCATAAGGGACAACTTTCTACAAACACTCATCCACCCACATATGTAACCCCTGGATACATTTTTTAAAAATATTTTCAAGTAACATGGAAATTCTTCCCTTTCTCTTCTAACATTTTCTTTTGTTTAAAATTGTAACAGATTTTGTTTCCTATGACTGAATTAAAGTATCTATTCACTGAAAAGTAGACACATTATTACTTCCATGTACTTTATAATACAAATGAAATACAAGGAAAAGGAAGACCAAGTATTTCTACTCTTTAAATTATTGAAGTAATTATTAAGTTACTTCTCAGGGCCAGATTGATTCTCCCCTTCAACAAACTTTTATAAAATAGAAATATAAAGTACAAAGTTAAAATGCATGGCTTCCCTACTAAAAATAAGCAGCTCTTTGTAGCCATTAATAAACTATAGATTAAAATAAGGAAATCCAGACCAGTAATAATGGGGTTCATTATTCCTAGGAGAAGATCACTAAATCAGCAGTTTACTGGAAACACCTCCAAAATAGAATTAGCAGAGAATGTTTAGCAGGGAATGATTATCAGTGGTTTGTTTCAGAATACCATCTGTTCTCAGCAAAGCATTAGCAAGATCTCTAGTTCTCTCTGTCCTTCACCTTCTGTGCTTGGTCCTTCTCTCCACCACTCAGATGTATCAGAACTGTTTCAATGTACTGAATGGAGCTTCTTTTATGTCCATGTGTGTTTGGCATTCTTTTTGTTGTGATGGTAGCAGTTTATTTGTGATGTGATTGACAGCTGTTGCTCTACTTAAATCATTGCTCCTGCAGGAAGGTTGAGTAATCTTGCGGAACTCTGTTTTTAAGACTGAACAGGAAAAAGCTTTCTATTTGATGAGCATGATGCCAAATAAATATCAGACCTTGTTTGGATGGTGAATAATAACTGGGATTGTTTCTTTGATGACTTCTCTTATTTGAAGTGGTGCTGAATGTCACAGAATAAGATCAATTTGATTAAAACCTTCCATGTACCCTTGCCACGAATCCAGTTCAAATCCAAACTACACATGAAACTAATACTATTACCATCCTTAACATACCAGCAAATCCATCTAAAGAATTTTAAATATATAGCAATAGCAATAGCACTTAGATTTATATACTACCTCATAGTGCTTTATAGCACTTTCTGGGCAGTTTAAATGAAAAATAAATAAATAAATGATTTCTAGATATATTTTTGGGAGGGTGGTTAATTTTGCCATATAAATTTTAATATTGTCATGAAAATGAAAAGTAGCTATAAGGAAAAAAAAGAACTTCCTACTAGAATAATATGCAATCTAAAACTGACAATAACTTATCTAAAGCAGAATGTTTTGGTATTTCTTTGCATCTGCTTTCCAGATAACACAGAGACAGTATTTTGGTAAATTGTTTTTTTTTTCTTGTTACTTGTTTTTCCTGGTTATAATTAAAATCAATTTCTAACTTCAAAGCCAGAAATCAGCTATTGATAGAATGTTATTTGAGAAACTGTAATCTCCTTTCACCATTCATTTTAATAATTTGTTTAAAGAAAGAGCAATGTCTCAAAGACCAGCCACTAATTTCTAACTTATAAATTTAGTTAATATAACCATTGTCTAGGAGTTGACTTTTGCCATCCATACAATACAAATAGAGTAGGGACCTGAAAAAGGTTGAAGATTATTTCATATCCTGGCAGATTTAACATCTGAGCAGAATCCTTCATGGTAAAATGAGCATTTTAATAAACATTCAGTAATCTTTATTAATCTTGCTTTATATAACTTTTAAAAAAACTAAAAATCCAGGCTTTGAATCTTGAATGCTCATTTACATATTCTTTCCCTTAACATTTCTGTATCAAATATGTTGCTACTTCATGTTATAGCTTGATATACTTTTTCTCATTTACTCTTATAAATAATAAAATCTATCACAAAAAGCATATGTATATGGTTAAAACAAGAATGCTGGCTTTCAAAATGTAAATTCTGTTCGATAATATTCAAAACAAATTATTTTCCCAAAAGGTCATTAAGAAGTCATTCTTGTTTTAACATTGTTTCTATACGAACCTGTTGAGCATTTTGTCATTTTTTCACTATGGAATGTAACAATGACAAAAAGAATACTATGTCAAGGAACACATTCATAATATTGGAACATGAAGAGATCTTCTAATTCATTTCCCCTTTTAAATATTACTGAAAGAAGGAATACATTTGTTTTTATTTTAACACAAGAAGATAATTCAAGGTTATTTACTATTAAGAGGAGTAAAAATAAAACATAACATTTGTTCTGCAAATCATTTTTTTTTTGAAATTGCTATATTTGTTAGTGAGCTGATTTAGTAACAGTGAATCAGTGTTACAAAATATCTCTTCTGTGGTTGTTTTAAATATTCTACATGTCTTACCAGAGAAGTTAAAAGTGTATTAACTACATATGGATCATCCTATAGAACTTCTGTAGCAAAACTTCTGAGTATGTAATGTGAAAAACTGAAAGACATAAGTGTCTACTCCCAAAAAACTTCAAGTATTCGCAGCCTGAGAGTAATTCCTGCTTTTGGATAATGGTTTGATAATTCATCCTGCTCTAAATCCTAGTGTTGTGAACTGCCTGCGGTCAGCAGAGCTGGTGGCAGACTTGGACAGTGAAAAGGTTGTGGAGAAACATGGGCCAGTCCTGGAGCCTGGGGAAGGCTCTGATGAGTGTTCTGAATCAGAGGCAGAGATGGGGCCAGGGCCGCCTTACAGTTAACAGCTACCTTCGGAGTCGGAGATCAGTAGGGCAGAAGAACAGCTAGAGCCTGTTCCCGATGTGCGCATGCACAGAGCTATCAGGAGAAGGGTGCAATTAAGGAAGGGTCGACTCGGGAGTAAAAACACAAGTGGATGCTGAATGGGCCTTCCCATAGGGAATAAATAGGAGCAAAAGGGGAGTGGTGTTTGCAGGAGATAATTAGTTCATTTAATTAGTGTGAAGGTTTGTGAGTTCGTGACTCACAGAGACTCCTTGCCAAGTATTTCTTGTACTGCATTGCACTTGGAAGCTATTAGCCTGGCAACTCTCCAAGACTGATAAGGTCTGTAGTTGCAATTCACCCTTGAAAGACTGTTTGCTGAAACTTTGCTGGATGTGAATGCTAGGAATTTACATTAGCCAAATAAAAAGGGGTTTTGTTGGGACAAGGAGTCTGTTTCGTGATTTTGTGAAGCCTAGGTCAGAACATCTATGCATGACAGAATGTGTTTCATCTCTGGCAACTAAAAGGTAAAAAAATAAAATGGAAATAAATTCAATAACATAACCTTCTAGCCCAGTAGCATACAGATATATTGCTAGAGGTTTCTATAGTTTCTGCACCAATTATATAGGAAATAAATCTCACAGGACGTAAATAAAATCATATTTTATTACAAAAAAATAAACTATAGATAGATGTTTTAAACTTTAAATATAAAAAATAATGCAAAGGCAAAATTTTGGATGAATGAATGAATGAATGAATGAATGAATGAATGAATGAATGAATGATCCAAGCGGACCATAAGAAAGTATTGGTCTGCTACAAATAATGATTTTATCTGGCAGAACTCAAAAGAGATGCTGCAGAGATTTCAACACATTACAGATCAAAATATGTTTATAAATTCAAATAATATTTATGTGCTCAGGTTGAAGAATAAAAATTGAAATGGCACAGAATTCCCTACAGCGCATAAGGGAAATAAACAATAACGATTTTACTTAATTTAGCAGTATTCAATGAAAAGAAAAGAGGAAAATATCTAATGTATTTTCTAACTAGTAAATAGATATGTTTCTCCTAAACTAATCTCTAAACAGATAGATTTTTTTTTGTTAGCAATAGTTGCAAATAGATTTTTTCCCCTTTTTCTCCTAGTAATTCCAACTTTAGTTAAAAACTATGGAATGATGTAAGTCCTCTATTCCCATTCAGTAAGTTCATCCAACTGTAATTACAATTTAGTAGCTTAATGAATCCATATTCAGTTTTATTTTGAAGTGTATAGTATAATAGTACATTTAGATATCTATTTTGATACATGAACAATTCTAAATTGAAGGAGCAGTAGCCAGAGTTGGAAAAGTCATGGACATTTTGTTGTTTGTATCTGTAAGTATCTAATGACTTTGACTGTTTTCAAGAAAAAATATATAATTCAGGGTCATTATTATTTGCCTAGAAGACCATTATGAAATTCCAGACTTGTAGACTAGACTGGAAACTCAAAGTAATCATCCTGGGAAACGTTTTCCAACTACTTATTAAGAAGCAATGGATATAGACAGTTATGACTGACTTGACACAAATCTTACCCTTTAACACAAATAATATAGCACCTGCCACAAGCACCTGCAGCACCATGGTTATAGGAGAAGCAAGAAATCAATTTGCTTTTTTAAAGGCTTGTATTATTATTTTTAATGACTGATAAATACTTGCACAGCTGTTCAGTTGTTCAGGAATGCTGGTTGCTTTGTGTAGGCATTAGAACTCCAGGAGAGTTTCAAAAGGAATGGTGACTTGAAGAACTGCTGTCTATGCATGATTTATTCCTTCTCCCTTTTCTACTTCCTTTCTTTTGCGTATCCTAGATTCTCATTCCTAGTATTTGTAACATCCTCTGGAAGCTCTTTTAGCTAAAGAAGGTTTTGCATAAGAAATTGATCAACCCAACAATCATTTTTCAATAACAAAGAAGCGTACTCAAAATGATTCAGGCAAATGCCATTCAGGCACCCCTGAAAATAATTCCCTTGATGAACAAGTCATTGGACTTGTGGAAATGCTCATGATTTTAAAATTATGGATCTCTTTAATACTATTTAACCACTATTGCTTATAAATTAAGTACTTTGGACTATGACATTAATTTTAGCAACAGGGAAGTACTGTAACTGGGTAATATACATAGCTAAACATTTCAAATTTGGACTACAAGTTTGATTTAATACTGTGGCACATATGCAAAATTATTCTGAAAATTTACTTTTAGAGACTGTAATATCATTTATTATGGACAGAGGCTGTTCAGCTGAATAAATAGTTACTGCATTATATTATGCTGCATTTATCATAACTCAATATGTGTCATCAAATATATTTCATACAGCGAGAAAGATTTAGAATTTGTTATGATTGTTGTTATCAAAATGTGAATGTGTTAAGATGTGAAGGATACAGATGGTAGTTTTCCAAAACTTTTTTTTTTCAGAGAGCTGGCATTTAGCACTATGAATATTAAAGAATTGAAAGTGCAACTGGCAGATTGTCAACTTTAATTATTTATACAGTATTCAATCTGTACTAGTGATACTTTAAAGGACTGTTATTGCTGATGGTAACATTTCTACTTCCTTTTATTGAAGCTGAATTTCACATCAAAGATAATGGCTTGGATCCAAAGATCCAGAATTGGATCCCAGTACATAGGGTGCTTTAATGGAAAGAAGAATGGAGGTAAAGGAAGGGAATTAAATAAAAATCCATCACTTTCCCTACTATCCATTTTCTTGCTATTAATATCACCAACTATTTAAACCAATAGCATTCCCATGGTTGTAATCAGTATAGGAATTCTGGTAAATTGGTAGAATCACCTGAATCACTTTAATTTGGGTCTGAACTAATGGACAGAAACCAGAGTTAGCAAGTTATGTCAAGAAACCATTATCGTTATCCAGGCAGGATATCACCAAGGTGTAAACAACAGTACATGCTTAACCTTTTCTGAACCAAGGTATGAATATGAATATCTATATATATATGAATTCTCTAGCTATTAAGATAATAATTGCAGATTAATTTTATTTACAAATGAAAGGCTTTACATTGGATCATTGAAAAAAACTCTTCAGTCATATCCCAAAGGTGCTTTTTCAAGATGCAGCTGGGCTTTCTGGTTTTTCTTTGAAGACATTTTGCTTCTCATCCAAGAAGCTTCTTCAGCTCTCAGATTTCCAGAAAAAATGCAGACTACAGGAACTATTTGCACTTCAGTTTGAGATACAGATGACACAGACTCATCCCCAACAGCCTGCGCCTGTGTTCAACAGTAAAGGGACACAGGGCAGAAAACATCCTGCACAAACCACAGCTCCAACTTCTAAATGAAAGAATAAGATAGATTAATTTTACTATTGAGGTTTTGAAATAGAAAGTGGAACACAAACTCCAAAAGCTGAAATCACTTCTACCAACCAAAGTATTGGAACAGGTCACAGAATTTATAAAGAAGGCACAACTAACACAACACAACATCTTCAATCATATGTTACAGAGGATGCTTGCAACTGAAAAGATTCTGAAAACCATCCATATCCACAAGAAGCTGGACCATCTTAATCTGTCTATTTGCTCCTAATGAAGTCCCATGCTGCCATCCGTCTCATTTGGGCCAGGAAGATATCTGAACAGGGGACATGATTCAGAAAAAAAAACAAAACAAAAAACAAAAAACCTTTCCTTATCCCATCAATCCAGCCAATATGCTAAACCCAACTCATCTAATGCTTTTATACAGAAGAGACAATCACTAAGTGTCATCTTAATATATATATATATAGATACAATTTAGATTCTTGATCTTAATGACTGGTTATGTTGTTGTTTTTTGAAATCATTTTTCAGACATTTGGATAAAAAGCCAAAATACTGATCTAGCTATTTATTTTAGCGGTTTATAGGTGCTAGGGATAAAGTCTCAACAGAAAGGACAGTGTGGAAGACATCTAACCTATGAATGTGGAATCAAGATGCTAGTGAAAAAAAACAACAACAACTAATTGTAATAAACTCTGTGCGAAATCTGTGGGCATTTTTGAAAATTATGGTTGTTATAATACATGCTGTCCTTTGAAATATGTTTCCTTTAGCCCAGAGGAACTAATCCAGCCATTGGATAAAGGAAGAAAAGAGAAGAAAATCTATGAGTAAGATTTTTAGAACACATTGAAGGATTCATTCCCATTGCATTCAAGAGAAATGTTGTGTAAAACTACTCTTACATATGTGTGATACCATCAGTACTTGTGTATGGTTATCCAGATTATCCATTTCTTAATGCAAGTAGTAAAATAAAGCTATTGAACTGTAAGGCAAATATTTTTCTCAGTAATTTCCAGTAACTACAACTAGTACAGACATAATAATGGAATATGGTGGGTTTTAAAAAAATGTTCCAGTCATGACTATTATTGTGGTGCTGTTATTGTCACTTGTTTTTTGCCTGGTTTGCCTATGTGAATCAACTACAAGCATATGGAACCTATAGCACAAACAGTGGCAAGCAATGAGGCATGTCACAGCATTCATTATCTTGGGCATTTATGGGCAGTTACAGGAAAAGAAAAAAGGTCATTCTTGCTAGTTATTTGGAAATACCAGACCAAGTATTTATTTATTTTATTGATCAAAGTTTAAAATCATCATCTCCATCATAGAAGCACCCTGAGCAGTATATAAACAAAATATGAAAACATATTAAAAAGGCAAGGATGACCTAAAAATCAGTGTTAGAGTTAATTAAAAGGGGGAGATGTTTTCAGGGTGCTAAAAGCCCCATAGCTGCATTTTCCCCTGTCAGGGCCAAGTAAAGTCATAGAGACATGTTTTCATATCCTTTTGAAAGGCCAAGACAGTGAGGATCCCATCTCACTTCTGGATGAAGAATGTTCCACAGAGCAGGGACAATGGCAGAGAAGGCTAAAGGAGGAGTATCTTGGTCAGCACAATAGTCTGCTGATTAGCTCTTGATCATGACTAAGGTAACTGATATAATCAGGGATGATGTAGGAAAAGGACTGGCAGAACCAAGGGAAGGAGTAAAAAGAGGGCTCAGCTTAGAATTGTTATGCAGCCCTAAGAAAACTTCCAACTTCCTTTGATTGCATTAACTCTTACCTACCTCTAAACAGGTACTGACTATTAGTTGAAAAGATTCCTGGCTATAGGCTTTTAGAAATAAATCCATTTGAACTTTCATATGTGGACCAGGTTTTTCATACCTGACAGATAGCCAAGCCATCAATGTACACATACAGTAGCTACTTGGATGGTACTTCTGTAATTTTCACTCTCTTTCTCCCTCCCTCCCTCCCTCTCTCTCTTTCCTCTCTCTGTCTCTCTCTCTCCTCTCTCCTCTCCCCCCCCCCCATTGATTTCTGGAATTCACTGACTTGGCTTCCCTCTAGTAAATCAATTTCTCTAGAATACCTCCTTCTCGAAAGCATCGGTTACGTCATATTCTCTTGACTTATGTATAGTACATCTATGGGTATATGTTTTTCATTTCTTAGGACTAAGATCTTTCTCTTTTCTGTCTCTGTCTGTGTACTCAATGTAATTTCTGCTTTCATTTATATATTAGATGTTGCATATTCTCATCATTAATATTGTTTGATAAAATGAAATTAGAAAATATATACCAAAACCTTTTTTTTTCTCTTTACTAATAGTGTAATGGAAAGTCAGAATAGATCTCATACAGTTAATACATCTTGGAGGGGAAAAAAATAACACCTAACTCTCATGAAGAATATTTGCTTTTCATTGCATGACAGTAATGCTCTAGTTATATTGAATAATTTCTTATCTTTATTATTATTGCTTTTAATGATCTCTGGTAGTTAATTTATTTTACGCAAGGTGAAAAAATTGATCGCTCAAAAATGGAAACATTTTTTTTCATGAAACCCATGCAACTAAAAGCATTTTTTTTTTTAAAAAAAGGTTAGTTAGAATGGCTTTACAACTATGTGACAATTGATTAAAAAATAATCCTTAACTATAAGAATCATTATGACTTTTGCAATATCTATTATATAACATGAAAAAGCAGCTCTAGTTCAGTTAGAAAGATATCTGTTTTAAGCTTTGTAACTAAGATTAAAAATGTCAGGCAATAGGATCAGATAGCTTTATTTTATATAAAGTGTAGTATGTCTGGGCTATAATAATTGCAATGTCTATTTTGCTTTAGATAATTTCTATTAGCTTTTATTATTATTACTGCTACTGTCAAGAGTGCCATGAGAACTTTCTCAACAGCCTACATAACTTAGTGTTCTTAATGCAGGTGTTCTCTAAATAGCAAATGAAAAATAATTTCCACTACCAGGTGCTACTAAATAGTACTATTGCTAGGCCTCCTTTGGGTACAGGCAATCCTCATTATTTGTAGGTGCCCTATTTGCAAATTGGCCTACTTGTTAAAATTTATTTATAAACCAAAATCGACACACGTGATGTGTTTGAGGGTAATTTGCAGATATGGGCAAGGTAGTTAAAATTTTGGGTTGCTTCCCTGCATGTGTCTTCTCTGGTGTTCAAATGGCCCTCAAGCCTAGTGCGCCGAAGCAGTTTGTGATGTGCTTTGTAGAGAAAATATGTATGCTAGATAAGCTTTGTTCATGCTTGAGTTACAGTGTTGTTGGCTGTGAGTTCTATATTAATGAATCAACAATATGGTGTACAGTATGCCGAAAAAGGAAGAGGAAATTCATTGATCTGTACATGAGGCCATTCCAGAAACTGCCAAAGTGTGTGATACATTAAAAAAATAAATGGAAAAGTGGCTATATTTATGGATTCATGAGATGATGACTGATAATAAAACCATAGGAGACAGTGTTGTTATGAGGCTGAAAGCCAACAATGAAAGTCATGTTATCTAGGCTCAGGACAATTTAAACTCTTTCTTGGTTAGTGCTGGTTGGCTTGCATATTTCAAAAGATAATATGGCTTAAAATTGTTAAATTTGTACCAGTTCTTGAGGTAGTCCAGATAAGAAGCACAAACCATCAATATTAACATTACATTTATATTAAGGTTACAATAAAAGAATCTTTCAAGTCTAAAATCATCTTGACTTTTAGTCTCCAGAAAACTAAAAGGTCTGTTTTGATATGCTTCCCACACCGCTTTTCTGTTTCTGGACTGAGATACCTTCCGCATGATAGTTATCTTGTTTACAGCCCTTCCTCCTGTCTCCATTAATCATTCTTATAAACCATCACAACATGCAAACTCTGCAGATCAGAAGGCTACAAAAAGAGTATCTAATAAGTGTTATAGAAGAAAATAGTTAAATGAAAGAGCAGGTTTTCAACACTGATGACATTGGCTTGCTTTTCAAGATAAATGGACCTACACAATATAAATAACCTACAAAGACCCTGACTTTAAATCTTTTGAGATTGTACAACCTTAATATTCTTAATATTAAGAATTAAAATTAATATTAATTAATATTCAAACCTTAATGCAAACCCTAAAGCCCCAAATCCACAAACAAAGAGAAAAAAGCTGAACCATATGTAAAGCAAAAGAGGCATATGTAAAGCAAAAAGTAGGGAGGACACCCAAAATAATCTGGGATTGATTCCACAACTGTTTTATCTCAGAATGCTATGAAGAATTAGAAAATGTCCACCCCAACATAGAAGCTCTTTTCATGTCCTGAAAAACAATATCTCTTATCCAATCCCTTGATCAGGGCATAATAAAACCTTTCAAGACACAGTACAAAAGGGAACTTTATAACAAGGATCGCAAAGAAACATCATGATGGAGTATTAAAGGTCAGTCATTATATGCTCCCTCATTGATTATGCTGGCACAGCTGGGATCCAAAGCAGGCTACTATCTATAACTGTTGTAAAAAAAAGTTTGGATGAACTGCATGAACATTTTTGAAGGCTTTGAAAGTGTTACAAAAAATATAAAGGAAAGTATCCAAAACATAATGAGGGTCTTGACCCAGACCTTGGAAATTGAGGAAGAGGCTCCAGCAAAACTTGTACAATGTAAACCTCAGGAGATACAAACCAAGAATCACCTGAAAGATCAAACACAGGAGCAACTGGAGCAGTCAATTGATTTGGAAGATGTCAAGCTTCCCAACCCCCACACTCAGCAAGTAGAGCAAGAACAGAGCAATATCTATTAGCTTGTTGTCAAGAAAAGGAGTAAATTTCTTGATTAATGATAGTTGGATTAAGTCTGATTTAAGAAGCAGTTCTGACCCATGTTCTCTTTGTTGATCTCTGGTTGGTGTATGACGTCCCTGAGCATATACAAATCCTTGAATCTCTGCCCTATAGCCTGGCTGAAAATCTTGACTCAGGCCTTGAAAATTTTGACTCATTCTCAACTCTTCCTCTGCATGCTCCTATCTGAATGAGAAAAAATCATTCAGGCAACCATTTGAGACTCTGTTTTGGTTTGCATGCTATTGTCTCCATGGGTAAACTGAGAGATATCATATCTACTGTGTATGAGTCAGTAATTAAAACCTGAAGCAGGACAATGTGCATTGCCTGTCAAATAACTGAGAAAGGCCTCAGCAATGTGAAAGAAGAAGATGTGGAGGAAATTTTGGGGTAAAAAAATAATAAAATCCACCAATATCTGGACAAGATATCCAGACAAGATGGCAAAGCAAGGCATTCTTTTAGTAATGATGAATATAGTAATGGAATTCTGCTTTGAAAAAACTTTTCAATGACATTAAATGCGACCTTATGCTGAAACAGACCCTCAAAGCTGCAATTTTTCAAGGCAATTCAGAAGGGAAAATCACCAAAAGCATCAACAAGTTGCAAGAACTAAATTCATGAGATAGAACTGTCAGATGTTGACATGCTACCCTTGCAGACATCTTCGATTTAAAAAAAAATATTGATAGTTTTAATTAAAATAGTAAAAATGAATGCAAACTATATTCAAAGAGAAAAGAGAAAGAAAAATATAATGTTTAAGGAAAGAAAAAAGAAGAAAAGATACGTAAAAAATGACTTCTGATCTTCATCAAACATAGAAAATTGAATAACTCTTCACTCTCTATAAGGTTATAAACAAATATATTTTCTTCCCATAACTTATCTGTATGCAAATCAATAAATCATCAACTTTTTAGTCTGATGTTAGCAAAAAGTCTGCAAAGGGTTGACAAAGCTTTATAAAAACATGTCTTATTTTAAAATTGGTATTAAAATAATACAAAATATTAAAATAATACAAAAATATTAAAATATTCACTAATTCAGCATTTATAATGACTTTATAGAACGCAGATACCATGAATAAGAATTTACTGTATATTAAATTGTGTGGCATAAAAAATATGGATAAATAGAATATAGTTAAATCCTACATATGTTTTCTGCAAAGCATGTTTCCTGCCGGCTTCAAAGTGACTTAACTTCTCAAAACTGCACATAGGATATTTAAGAAACAGAGGCTGTAATCTTACAATCCCTGGGAAGTCAAACAGTCATGGTGTAAATTAAATCTCCCCACTGAGGAAAAGCAAGAAGTCAAAATTCAGAAAGGAATATATACTCTTAAGTCCTTTTCGAAGTTCCCATATAAATATCTGTATCTGTGTTCTGACATTGGAAGGAAAGCCTTATGATTCAGACTGTTTCTAGCTTTTGACCTATCCCAAAGCATAAAATGAAGCCATTATTAATTGTTCTTCTATTGGGTTTTTGCAAAATGGGTCTGGGGAACAGAAATATTTAATCTTCTAGGTTTTGGGGTTTTTTTTGTTTTTTATTGATCAGAGCTTTCAGTATGAGAAGCTGTCTTTGGTCAGCAAGCAACTCATGTTACTCCTATAATTTTCATAGTCATGAAATCTGCTATGGAAATTAAACACAGGGATACAGTATTGCATTTTTTTAATGTGCCAGCATTCACTTCAGCGTTCACTTTGAAATTCCCCCTGAAAGATGCAACTAATTATAGCAGGGTTCAATTATTAAAGTTAGGAATAAAATAGCAGTTGCAATTACAGCAAAATTGGGGCTTGATACAGGAAACAAAGAGGAAACAGTCTGATAATTCAAAGATAGGTATGATAAAAGAGAAATATCGACCAGAGAAAGGAAATAAGAAGAGAAGGACCAACTATACAAAAGGAATGGAAAAAAAGATCCCAGAAGATGATGTCATGCATGAACATTTCATTACTGAACTACAATTAGATATTCTGGAAATTAAAATTAAACAGGCTCTAAAAAGAATAGCTCATGACTAAGCTGAAAGGGTTGTTGAAATAAGATTTGAACTGTTTAAAATGTTACAGTGGTAACATTTGCAATTTATAAGCAGGTGTGGAAAACTAGCTTATGAATTGGAAAAGATATCTTCCAAAATCCAAAAAGAGGCGGTATTTAAAGAATATTCAGACTACTGAACAATTGTACTTATCTCACTTGCTAAGTGAGATAAGTACAATGCTCAAGATTTTACATTTCAAATATAGCAATAGCACTTAGACTTATATACCACTTCACAGTGCTTTACAGCCCTTTCTAAGCAGTTTACAGAGTCAGCAT
>JANHFL010002731.1:116492-128530 GCA_032468155.1 Oxyrhabdium leporinum | reverse complement strand
ACTTAGACTTATATACCACTTCACAGTGCTTTACAGCCCTTTCTAAGCAGTTTACAGAGTCAGCATATTGCCCCCAAGAATCTGGGTCCTCATTTTACCGACCAATGAGAACTATCAGATATACAAACTAGATTTGAAACTGGCATGGACTCTCCAGATTACATTCCTGATACCTGATGTATAATAGAAAAGGATATTGAGTTCCAAAAGACCTTTGTTTATTACATTGGTTATACAAAGCTTTTTTACTGTGTAAACCAGAGCTGTCAAACTCCTGGCCCTTGGGCCAGATGTGTCATGCACTGACCATACCCAAGCCCAGCTTAGTGAAGGGGAAAAAAGTCCCAATACGTCATGTGATGCTGCCATGACAATGTGAGCTTGACACCCTTGGTAACGTGAGTTTGACACCCCCATAACCAATTCTGAAGTGCTATTAAGAATACAGCTATACTAAGTTGTTTCATATTGAAACATTTGTATAATGATCATTATAATAATATAATATAATATAATAATAGCTGGAATGGAATATAAAGCAAATAACAGTTTTAAAATTACGAACAGAATATTTCAGTAATGTAAACTGATATCTATTATATTTAAACAATGAATACATTTGGACTAAGTACAATAAAAATAGGCATTAAAATTGGTATGAAAAATAATATCAGAAATGCTGATGATAACACTTGGATTGCTAAAGGAATCTTATGTTAAAGATAAGAGAGCTGAAAAGCCTCTTCTTTCTACTGCAGAGTTGTTGTTGTTTTTTAAAAAAAGAGTTTAAAACTATGTTAATAATTAATATCAACCCAATGCAAATAGATGGAGTCACAAAAAATAATGGTAATTCAAAATTTGGTATAATGGTATTTTTTGTGACTCCAGTGGTACCAGACCGAAGTGGCCATAGCTATGAAATAAGGAGACACCATTACAATAAAAAAATCTATATAAAATATATTAAAAAACAGAAAGATTGTACTAACAATAAAGATTTGTGTTGTCAAGGGCATGGTTTTCTAGTTGCAACATGTTGTGAAGATGAATCATAAGAAAAGGCTGAATGAAGAAAAATCCAATCCTTTCAATTGTGGTGCTGGAGAGACTGCTTGGGGATATCCTGTATTGCAAAAGAAAGAAATCATTCAATTCCCGATTGCTCACTGGAAGTACTAATAATGAAGCTAAAGCTTAGATAATTCAGACACATAATGTGAAAGCAACAGTCATTAGAGAAGATCGTGATGCTTGGCAAAGTTAAGGCAATTGAAAAAGAGGCCAATAGAATACAAGATGGCTAAAATCAATGTTAGTGATGACACAAACATGAGCTTAGAAACAGTCAAACAAGTATTTACGTTGGAGAATTCAAGTGTAATAGTTTCTATCAAGACACAAAGAATTGCAAACGATCAAACAATCTATGCATATTATTTTAATAAGGGACACAGAAGGAAAAAAAGTGGGACAAAAGTGTTTTCCCCAGTTTGATGGGCATCATATGAACCATTCTCTACATAAACTTTTTTTTAATGATGTGGGAAATGGAAATGAGTTTGTAGAGTTACTTGAAACTAATTGTTTTAACAGAATAATAGAATAACAGAACTGGAAGAGATCTTGGAGGTCTTCTACTTCAACCCCCTGCTCCAACAGGAAGCACTACACTATTCCAAAGACATGACTGTCCAATCTCTTGTTAAAAACCTCCAGTGTTGGAATACCCACAATTTCTGGTTGCAAGTTGTTCCACTGATTAATTGTTCTCACTGTTAGGAAATTTCTCCTTAGTTTTAGGTTGCTTCTCTCCTTGCTTCTTGTTCTGCCTCCAGGTGCTTTGGATAATAGGTTGACTCCCTCTTCTTTGTGGTAATCCCAGAGATATTGCAACATTGCTGTCATGTCAACCCTCATACTTGTCTACGGAGATTCTCAGTCGTCCAGATCATGGTATCCCAAAGGTGCTTCTTCAAAAAGGAACTAGATTTTCTTTGTTTTTGTTTGAATACATTTTGCATTCAGTAAACTTCTTCAGTTCAATCAATTGAAGAAGCTTCTTAGATGAGAAGCAAAACATTTGGGACCCTAGTCCTTCTTTTCATTAAACTAGACATACCTAATTCCTGCAACCATTCTTCATATGTTTTAGCCCCAGGTTCCTAATTATTTTTGTTGCTCTTCTCTACACTCTTTCCGGAGCTTCAGCATCTTTTTTATATATTAGTGACCAAACCTGGATGCAATATTCCAAATGTGGTCTTATCAAGGCATTATAAAATGGTATTAACACTTCATGTGATCTTGATTCTATCAATGTAGCCTAGGATTTTATTAGCTTTTTGACAGCTGTAGCATACTGTTGGCTCATTTTTAAGTGATATCCAAGATCCTTCTCACAGTTACTAATATTCATCCAGGTACCACCTATTCTAAACCTGTGCTTTTGTTTTTCTTGCCTAAAAGTAGAACTTTGCTTTTCTCACTACTAAATTTCATTTTGTTAGATAGGACTCAGTGTTCAAGTCTGTATCTTGAGCCTATCTTCTGAAATGTTAATTATTCCTGCCAGTTTGGGGTTGTCAGAAATTTGATGAGTTTCTCTTCTATCGCCTTATCTAAATCATTGGTGAAGATATTAAAAAGTATTGGGCCTAAGACAGAGCCTTGGGACTCTACTGCACACTTCCCTCCATGTAGAGGCAGTTCCATTAAGGACTACACATGAGTACAGTTGGTCAGCCAGTTACAAAACCATCTGGTGGTGATGCTGTCTAATCCACATTTTTCTATCTTATCAAGTAGTAAGTTATGGTCTACTTTATCAAGTATCTTACTGAAGTCCAAGTAAATTATATCCATAGCATTTCTTTGGTCCACTAATTTTGTCACATTGTCAAAGAATGCAATAAGATTTGTCTGTTCTAAACATGTTCTATGGTTATGACTTTTTTTGTCTCTAGGTGTTTGCCAATTTGTTGCTTCATTATCTTTTCCAGAATCTTCCTAGGTATTTATGTCTGGCTGATAGGTCTGTAATTTCCTGAATTGATTTTATCCCCATTTTTGAAGTTGGGAACTATGTCAACCCTTTTCCAGGCATCTGGTAGTTTCCTGGTGCTCAGAATCTTTGAAAGATATGGATCAGTGGTTCTGAGATCACTTATGCCTGTTCCTTCAGAATCTTGGAGTGTAATCCATTTGGTTCTGATGATTTGAATTCATCTAGAGTGGATAGGTGTTCTCTTACCATTTACTTGCTTATTTTCACTTGCATTCCTAATCTAATAAATTTACAGTTTTTTTCATAGGGCGTTTTTCTACTTTTATATACTTTTTGTTATACTGTTTATCCTTTTGTGTAAAGACAAATGCAAAAAATGAGTTAAACAGTTCTATTTCTCCCTGCTGATCACCACCTTCTTACCATTTTCTACCATTAATGGACCAGTCATTTCCTTGACTTTTTTATTGTTTTCTTACATGTTGAAAGAAGCTTTTTTGTTTTTGTTATTTTTTATTTTTTGTCGCAAGCCTTAGTTCATTTTGTGCCTTAGCTTTTCTTACTTCATCTTTGCAGGTTTGGGCTATTTGCTGATAGTCTGCCTTAGTTATCTTTCCACTTTCTATATTTGTTCTTTATGTCTTTCAGTTTATCAGAGAATTCTTTATGCAGCCATGCTGATTTCTTTTGACATTTTTTATTTTTCCTTCTTGATCGGAACTGTGCTAAAATGGGCTTTTATAATCTTACTTTTCAAAGTTTCCGAAGCTTTTTGGGTTGTTTTCCCCTTGAGGATTCTCATCCATGGAATCCTTCCCAAGGTCTAAGGTTATTGAGATCAGCTTTCTTAAAGTCTGAGACTCTAGTTTGACTTTGTTCTATTGCTTGTGCTTGCCTAATGTTGCATTCCAATATTGCATGATCACTTTCATTTAATGTTCAATGCCTTCTATCGTGTTAGTGACAATTAAGTCCAGTATGCCTGACCCTCTCATTCCCTTCTCTACTTTTTGGTAGAGAAGTTGTCTGCTAGGTTTGTCAGGTATCTCTATGATCTTCCATGAGGAAAATAAGAAAGGAACAAATCTGAGCCTCTTCGTCTATTCATGTAATCTTCCGAATGTGTGAAGAGTCATACATGCATGCTGGCTTTTTTCTTCCTTTCCAAATTTTACATATTTAAATAGCAGGATTTTTTGTAGCCAAGGACAAGATTTTCTATCAAGTCTCTCTTTAGCAAGACTTATCAAAAGGAAATGAATAATGTTACAGAATTTTCAACAGCTGGATTACTTTCAGTTTAGAACCCAATTTATCTTTTATTTATTAATGCAGAGATTGCTTTAATTTTTTTTCCATCTCCCCTGCTCTAAATCAGTGGCTGCCTGCCTGTTTCCCAGACAACTGAGGAATGTGCAGGTGTCTTTTCCAACTGTCTCTGGAATTGTTATCTGGCTCTGAACAGACCATTACAGCTTTATTTATGCTGTTCTGAACACATCTAACACAGAAAGATCTACCTGCTTTTAATCCGAGAGCATTTGGTCCATTGCTGAATTGAAGTGCTATCAAGGCACCCTTGAGTCAGCAGAAAACTATACTGGTTTTACTAAACTTTGTGGTCCCCACTGACATTGCTATCTTCTCTCACTTCCTTTGGTTTTGGTTGCAGCATTTATCTAGTTCCCTAAAAGATTCAGCATCTTTAACCGTCCTTTGGATGTTGTGAAGGGTAAAATGCTACTTTAGCACTAGTACAAGTGCTAAAGGACAACTTTCTCCTGCCCCAGCCGAGGATCAGATGAAGGCAACATCATAGGGACATGGTTGAAAAATATTCCTGTTCAGGACTCTACATCCAGGCATGATATCAATACCTGCTTTACTTTCATGCTGAAAAGCAATATGGAATGAATGAATGAATGAATGAATGAATGAGTTGCTGCAGATTCATTTCTAACCCCAGAAATGAGACAATGATATAAAATTAAGTCCCATCCTTTATTTGCCTATACCTAATGGGTAAATTTTTGCCAAACTAAAGCTATAACTTTCTACGTTATATTCTAAGATATTTCCTGAACCTTTCCCTCTCTCCCACTTCCAGCTCAGGACGGTGGAGTCTCTTGATTGGGGTCTCTCACTGGAAAAGCCCCAAGTTTGCTAAAACATCCCACTCTGTGACTACACATTCCATCACATTCATGAGGAGAAACTTGGACCCAGATCCTACATGTTCTGATCCCTTACCCCTTTCAGAAAAAGATATGGAAAAAAAATGTTTATGTACACTGCTTCCCTAGGAACACTTTTAAATTCTTGCAAACTAACCTCTTGTAATAAATTGGTGATATACTGAAGAAGGTAACCAACAGGAAAGACAAGAACCTGTATGAACTGCTGATTCCAGGGAAAGTAGGACTAAGCTGCACTACCAGGATTTATGGTTTTAAATTTATATGTGAACATAATTCACCATCCTAAAGGAAATTAACCTTCACCATCTTTGGAAGGGCAGATTCTGAAGCTGAAGCTCAAATACTTTGGCCACCAAAGGAGAAGAGATGACTCATTGGAAAAAAATCCTGACGTTGGGAAAGATTAAAGGCAAAAGGAGAAGGGGTCAGAAGAGTATAAGTTGTTATATAGTGTCATCAACGGAACAAACATGAATGTGTACAAATTGCAGGAGACTGGAGAGCTATAGTCCATGGAGTTATGAAGAGTCAAACATGACCTAGCGACTGAACAACAAATAGTTCAACAATCAGGTGTTTTACATGCAATATAACATAATATAACAACTATTAGAAGTCAGTAACATATGAAAGTTGACAAAAGGAATCCCAGATATGCTAATCAAGCCCCCATTTACTTCAGTCTATTTGAAGTAGAAAATGCAACTTCAGAAAACCTATATTTAGGTGCATTTAAGGTTTCTGAAATACATGCATGGCACTGAATAATTTTATATGTGTAGAGGAAACCAGTTACAAGTTTGACCTGGGCTATTAAAAAGAAGTTAGAACACCACATGTAACTTGTGTGACTTTCAGGCATTGAGAAGCAAATGTATGATTCAATCAGGAAAAGGTAGCTCTCTTAAAATTTAATCTCTTATGCATACAGCACTTCCTAATGAGTCCACCAGGAATAAACAAATTAGTCTCCAGGATACATCATGCATTAATCAGACAAATAGTATTATGAAAGGTGAAAGATTTGAAAATTAGTTCTAAATTCAATGCTTACATTAGAAAAAAAATGGGATGTAGGAAAAATAATGGTGCAATGAAAATGTCAGTTTGTGCCAATTCAAGTTAAATCAGCTGCAGTTTATCCCACAGTTATTTAATTTATTATCATCTGCATATGAACACTACACAGTCTTCTCTCAAGAAACACAATTAGAACACAGGAAGTGAAGGAAACATCAAAATGTAATTTCATATTCAATTCTCTATGAAAGCAATATATTAAAACTGACTCACAAAGCAAGTTACATGTTGCATATATTGAAATAAACAGAATTAAATTCTTTTGAAATATCTTTAGTGCTTTTTTATCCAATAACAAAACTGCTCTGAAAACACCAACCGAAAGCACTCTATAGAGAATGGATAGAAATTTCAGTTCTGGAACTAATAACTTGAAGTCTCTGTTTTTTTCTCCCTTTTCTCTAGTATAAGCAAAAGAAAATATATTCATGTTCACAAGGTAACTGAGCCTTGATTTTAAACTTCTGAAACATTGTTAGGAAATGTCTAATATAAATTTCAGAATGATCAACATGTCATTTTCAAAAATGTTTTGGAAATCATCCTAGCTGGATGTGTTTGCAGAAAAGCAAACAGATGGGTAAAGAAGAGAGGAGCTGACTGCTGCCCTTGGTCTTTGAACACAATCTTTAGGGCAGCACTCCAAAAAGAAAGCAGCACCAGGGCTTAAATGAAATTGGACTTAATGCAGTTAATATGATTATACCCCATATATTTACCAGTGGCTTATTACTCAGGGGCAACCTTTGCTAAGTCCAAGGACGCTATGCTGTTCAGGTTATTCACTTTTGTTCTATGCAAAGCCAAAATTCAGTACTGAAAGAAGTTGATCGGTTAGCATTAAGGAGGTATTACTCATTCCTCAATGATGCTACATCTTCTTGTCTTTATTTATAGGAAATCAATTTTCACTGTGTACTCCAGCAATGTAGTTGCATGTTGTGACCTGGATTATCATCAACCAGAAGGAAAAAAAATGCAATGCTTATATTGTGACTACCCCATCCCCTTGCGCTACTTTTTAGGTTTATTCATTTGAAGTTGCCAAACTAGGGAATTAATCTTAAACTCTACCACCTTCCATTTTTTAAAACAACAATAACAACAACTAAATGATGCCATTAGCCACTTCAACTCAGCCACTATTCTGTAAAAGAGGGGTAAAAAGGGCACAAGATTCTTAACTTAAGGTGAAGTTTAAAACATATAATTGAATTTTAAAACCTGTAATTAAGAATAACTAATATCTCTTAAATGGCTTACTGGATTGCTAAAAGACCTTTTTATATAAATGCAAATTTTTAGGCTCAACTCTCCGCTTTAGATTTTTCTTAACTAGTTGATGATTCTCCTAGTTGGCATGAATACTTTCTCTTGCTTGCTATGGGAATAAAAGAAAAACAAGTAAATCTAAGGATAAAATCAAGGAGTATATAATCTGTGAAAATGTCCTCAGGACATAACTTTGTGATTATAATCTCCCTTGATGTTCTAATGTGGCAGAACACATCAGGAATTCTTCATCCCATTATCACCTAACCATTCCTTTTATTCCTTGATTTGTCAGTCTGAACATCACAGAATAAGCTCAATATAAACCTAATTTACTTGATGACAGAATGCCTACAATTTCATCTACATATATTTCTTTATAAATTATATACTTCTAATGTATTTCTTAGACTTTGGGTAAATAAAAAGTGAGGACCGTGGAATGAAAAATGAATGAAATAAAAATGTAAAAAAAATAAGAAACTTTAGATGTCAGCCCTAGTGATGGTGTAAACTTTGAATGGCAAAAATTATTGGAAAATGACTATTGATCATTTATGCAAACTATTTAATTTCAGAATCCTTATGTTAATACAAGATATAAAAATTGCACCTAAATCTTTTCTTCAAATAGATTGATTTTTTTCTCTATTTTGTTTGTGCTATGTATCAATATTATTATATTTACAAATGCTTATCCAGTATGCTAGTTGACAGAAAAGTATTTGTTTCAAAAATCATTTTTAAATGGATTGATTTAAATAAAACAAAACTGAGACACTCATGACCAATCATAATCGTTACCAACCAGTTCAAATGTTCATTGGCTCCATTATGTCATTTTTCACAATGGCAACTTGAATGCTATTATTAGAAGCATTTAATTCAGTCTTGTGTTTCTGATCATTGTAATATTTTTGTTGTAATTCATCATTAGCCTATCCACTATTATACTGTTTGTATGCTTTTGTGCATGTGTGTATGTACATATAAATACACAATTTACTCCCATTCTGACTTCCTTTGGTGGTTTATATTAATTTTAAAATCTGTCTTTCTATCACTTGGTCATTCTGATCTAATTCCATTATTATTATTTTTTCTTTGTGTATATAAAATACAAAGCTTCTTATCCAATTCCATTTTTTTCTCTATCACATTTATTCAGTGTTTTTTAAAATATCTAAATCTCTGATCACTTGATGAATACAACTAGCCACAATTATAGTACACCCAATGCACAAAATATCAACCCTTTATGTTCTTATATGCAAAGTTATGGTACAGGTAAAAAGGGGATGGAGTTTATGTTTTGATGTGATGCTGCACTTCCTCTCTTGTACCCTTTGCCTTTGGTGAATATCATGTGGAACATTTAGCTAAGTTTTCTGATTTTGATACCAAGAAACTGTGATTTAACAAACTATGAAGTGACTACTGCAACACAAAGCAGGTGGAATTAAGTTCATTGAAGCCACATGGTTGTTTTTACATTTAAACCAATACAGATAGTGACTGTGACCATATCTACTCTTGTGATTTATTTATTTAGCATATGACATGTGTTTGCCAGGCATCACCGAGGTGAAAGGAATTTTTTTGGGTGGTGTTATCTTTACCCACGGGACACCTGAATGTCAGTAGGCATTCAGGGGAGGCTCCTTTCTTGTCCCTGCGTGGTTTATTCTCTCCTAGGAATCAAACTGCTGAGCTGCTGACCTCAGAAGTGCACAGGCCCAGTGTCGTATCACATAAGCCACCATGGCCCCTTACTCTTGTGAGAAAGTGGACCAACAACACACTGTCAGCAAGTATATATTGTCAAAATCATGATTATTTTAGTCATAATTTTAGGCATTGCTATGAAATATGGCACCATCAGAGAAGCCAAGCAAGGAACAATTAATTATTTCGAATTATGATGCTTTTTAAAATTATCTGGAATATGTTAGAATGCAAGAGTAACCAATAATACCCTTGTGATTAGTTGTTCATCAGGCCATGAATAGTTGGAAAAAACTGACCAACACCATTATTTGAGTGAGAATTCTGCCTTAAGATCTTAAGTCACAGACATGATAGTTCAACATTAATATGCCTATGAATCCCTTCCTTTGTGTCTGGAATATCCCATGCTTTGCCATCTACTACCAATTTTTTTTTAAAAAAATCATTATTTAAAAAAAATCAAAACCTAGAGATGGTGAACTGCTCATCTCAAACTTTGTTGACACAATATGTATTCTGGGCACTGTATATATGCTGGACATATCCATAGAAATGAAAAAGAAACAGAGACATAAAATGTGCAGTAGTACTCTCACCTGTGTAAAGAAAGTGTGAACCTAAAGATAAAGTACGTTGAGGTTGAAAAGAGTATTTTGGGAGAGAACAGTAGGAAGCAACTACATTAATTTGTGTTTAGATGAACAAATGTTCCTTCATTTTCCATAATGACTTGTCCCTTGTGTTGGAATTAACAAGCAATCACATTTTCATCTGGCAAAGTTATTATGAATACAGTCCAAAATTCAAAAGACAGAATTCTTACCAGGACCCACATTTCAAAGCAATATTAATCATCCAGATCAACCCCAGATGATACAACAGTCAGATGTGAGGCAGCTCTGCTCACAGAAGGAATAGTATACATCTTTCAAAGGATCCTCCAAGTTTCTTGGACTGTAAAGATGACAGAGGAGAGATATACTTTCAGACTTGAAAGATTGGCTAATGTAGCATTACAATAAATTTAGAGTCATAAGGCTGACATGAGGCTCCAGTTCAAAGTCTATATCACCAGGACTAGAGTCAGGAGTAGTGGGCTCAATGCCAACTTTCCATTGTTGCCTTAGATTGATTGAACACACACACACACACACACACACGTCTAAATAGCATAGTGGTTAGAACTTTGATGTGAGAGACTGGGTTTTGATCCCAGCTGGTACCAATAGGGATCCCTGAGCAAAGTCCCCCTAGCAGCTCACTTGCCTACTTTGGATATGAGAGTAACAATAACTGAGGGAGTCATGCTGAATCAGATATGATAGGGATTAACAAGATCCTTGTCAGATGTTGAGGAACCAGGACAATATGACATTAAATGAGCTGTTGCAACAAACCATACAGGGATAAGACAGAAGAACTTGGAACAGGTGAAATGCTGCAACAACTGTAGGACTAATGAGAAGGGATTTATAAAATGTATGAGGAAACTATGGATGGATAGAAGACCTGCATCCATGCTAACTGAGAAGTTATCCAATGCTGCAATACAGGGAAGAAGAAGTTGTTCTCAAAACATGAGATGAAAAAATTACACATTACATCCCAACTCAAGGAGACCTGGAAGAATAGTTGGATGTGCAGCCAACACCTGAAGCTGAAAAAGTGAAAGTGACATATTAGTAGATAGTACTAATAGTACTAGTAAAGACTTCCCTCCCAGTGTTTCACCTGCCTATCTCAGATATGAAAATTACACAAACCAAAAAGTCATGTTGTCTTGGATAGATAGACAGATATCATATTTAACTTCCTCCAAAGAATGCAGGAGTAGCCAATTATGCAATGATGGTATCTGAGGAAATTAATCCAACCTTTTTTCACTCCATTTTCTTTTTTAAAAAATTATAGATTTATATACAATAGATGTGTGAGGCCCTTTAAGGTTCTGGGAAGTTTAAAACCCATTTTGCTTAATATTTTGTGGAAAAGGAAAACACCACACTGAAAACCTTCATTTTGATTTCAGATAGGATTAACAAAGTTAGCATTGAAGGCCACATGGCCTCTATAGGGCACACTTGATGGAACACAATTAGGAATTGAAAGCATTGGAAGTATATTATCTCTACCACCCTTTCACTGAAAGAAATAAATCTCAGTACATTTGCATTGCCAAACAGCATAGGGAAACAGAACAATATTTTCTTGTATTGCAATTGGATAGAAACAAATTGGCAAAATAAAATTCATCCATAAACTGAACTGAAAATGGATTTCAAACTCTCTCCCTTCCTCCTACCAATGGAGAATATGATCAGAGCTGCTATTGTTCAGTAATATAATTCACTGCTGAAATATATATGTCAAACCTGAAATAAAAAGTGCAGATTCATTGCTGCTCTACCTCATGAATCCAGCTTTGTTTCTCTACTTGTAAATAATATTATTCATTAGCAAGATTTCAACGAGAGCTGTTCTTGTAATAAAATTAAAATAGTGTTAGGATAATTTATTTTCAAATACCTTCATTTCTGCTATTGATAGCTGACAAGTAGCTATGTTTTGGGGAAACATATTGTTTTAGGATTTGTCTATAATCTAAATTGAAAATAATAATAATATGACATTTAATAATATGGGGATTTTTGCAAGAACCAGTGCTATGATTTAAGAAGAATAGAACAGAACAGAACAGAACAGAACAGAACAGAACAGAACAGAATAGAATAGAATAGAATAGAATAGAATAG
>JANHFL010002731.1:88635-100458 GCA_032468155.1 Oxyrhabdium leporinum | reverse complement strand
GAAACAAGGGAGATAACTGAAAGCTTAGAGGGTATAGAACAGACTACACAACAAATAGAACAAGGAGAAAAGAAAGAGGAGATAATAAAGTTGGGCAAAATACGGTTGGGAGAATATGTAGTAGGAGGTAGAAAAATGGAACTGAACAAATTGAAAGATACTTTTGGGGAAAAGATAGAGAATTTGGCAGACCTGGGGATAAATTGGCAGCAAAAAACAGTGGAGATGGAAATAATGGCTGGGTTGAATATGAAAGATGTAGATAAGGACCCAAGGGAGGAGTATGGGAGGTGTGTTAAAAAGAGAAGAAGTGCAACTTCTAAGAGGATGATAGATGACGGTTAGAAAGGATCTCTTAAAAAAAAAGTTTGGCTGTATTAACAATTAGAATAGATTAAGAGATTAGGAATAGGGGGAATATTGTTACACATATTTTTACATAACATGTTTAAAGTAGAGGGTAAGACCAGACTTTGAAAAAAGGTGTTATCAGGTACACTGAATAATATGTTAATACTATTAGAAGGGCGTAGCAAATATTGAATAACTGAAGAATGAAGGATTATGTGCTGACACAAATATGTATAATAACACTAGAACCATGTAAGTTTGATTAATGTAGTAATTATTATTTGTATCAATAGTATTTTTGTATCAATATGAATGGCACTCAGAAGCCATACTGTCCATGTATACTTTAAAAAAAACACACAAAAAACCTTGATTATAAAAAAAGGAGACTAGATTGACTCCCTTCTTCTTTGTGACAACCTCTGAGAAGAACACTGCTATAATGTCACCCCTAGTCCTTCTTTTCATTAAACTAGACATACCCAGTTCCAGCAACTGTTCTTTATATGTTTCAGCCTTCAGTCCCCTAATCATCTTTGTTGCTCTTCTCTTTCTTAAGTCTCAACATCTTTTTTACATTGTGGCCACCAAAACCGGATGCAGTATTCCAAGTGTCATTTTACCAAGGCATTATAAAGTAGTATTAACACTTCATGTGATCCTGCTTATATTCCTCTGTTAATGCAGCCACCGCTGGCTCATATTCAAGTGATTGTCTACTAGGAGTCCAAGATCCCTCTCACAGTTAGTACTATTGAGCCAGGCACCACCTATACTATATCTGTGAAATTAGTTTTTCTTGCCTAAATGTACTGTAGAGCCTTACTTTTTTTTACCATGACATTTCATTTTGTTAGGTAGGGCCCAATGTTCAAATCTGTCAAGATCCTTCTGTATCTTAAGCCTATCTTCTGGAATGTTGGCTATTCCTGCCTGCTTGATGTCATCTCCAAATT
The DNA here is from genome assembly GCA_032468155.1 of Oxyrhabdium leporinum. Lineage (NCBI taxonomy): Eukaryota > Metazoa > Chordata > Lepidosauria > Squamata > Cyclocoridae > Oxyrhabdium > Oxyrhabdium leporinum. The sequence continues at coordinate 99,151 of JANHFL010002731.1, read as the reverse complement.
TGATGATTTCCCCATCTATCCCCTCATCCAAATAATTGATGAAGACTTTGAAGAATACTGGGCATGCACAAGAAAGTGACATGATACTGTTTGCACATCCCAGCAGAAACAGCTGTCAGTTTGAGGTATACAGCATCCAAAAGAAAAGAAGAAAAGAAAAGGGGAAATAAAAGAACACAGCAAATTCTGAAATTTTGAAATAACAATTAGAAATTTAACTGTGATATTTGTTGTTTTAACTTTTGACTTTTGAATACTACCACCAAAGACTTTGGCAATGAGCGGTTGTTAGATAAAGTAAATTAAACTCCTTGTTTTCTCTGCCCACTGTTATTTAACTTTATTCTTCCTAGCCTACACATCATTAAGAGATTTTTATATCCCTTGACTATAAAGGACAATTTTATTTTCTATAAAGTAATGCTAAAGAAGTCACCTCAGCTATAATGTTTCTGGGTGCCTTTGACAATCCAGAAATATGGTCAATGAAACATGGTCAATGAAGAAAAATTGTCAGTGGTAAAGCTTAGGAACAACAAGAAGTTTCTCACTTATCCCTTTGAAGGAATTATTTTCTTTTATGATAAACAAAAGACACATTCCAAAATAAATCCAGTCTTATCCAAATTTATGCATAGGCAGTTCAGGATACTAGTTACTGTCCTACTTAAATTTGGATATAAACTGATTTGCTGAACACAGAGATAGGTAACTCCCAAAGAGTTTTGAAATATAAATGATAGCTCTTTTAGACTTGGTCAGAATTGTGTATCATACTAAACTATGTAAATCCCAGACCTTTACATCTATGCATAACATATATACATACATTCATGAAGATCCTTAAGGCAATGTTTTCATTTAAGATAATCTTTAGTGAAAAAAGGTGTTCCAATTATTCTAGAAGTCTGGGTTTCATTTAAAATGTCCACTGAAATCTTGACTGTATTCTTAAATGCAATAGGTTGCTGATTTGCACTATAACTATAATGCTGAAATAATGCCAGGCTTCTCTATGTTAATAAATATAAAAGAGTGAATTATAAATGGATTGGCATTTATGAACTCTTTAATATCAGGATAGTAACTATGAGGAAAAGTTGACCCTGAGTGATTATGTTCTATTCAAATTACTTGTCTTTTTGACATAACTGAAGGCCCTAATTTGCAAATGTCCTTTGTCATGTAAAAGGTTTCATCCAGCTGATATGCAGCTTAGCTAAAAATATGAAACAAAGAGAATTGGGAGATAAGTCTTAAACTTTCAACCCTTTGTTCCAGTTGTAAAATCACAGTCAGACCCAATTTCTTTCTGCTTTTATTACTGCATCAAACCATACTGTGAATTTGTAGCTGCTGTAAATGCTTAATATAAGTCCTCATTGTACAAAAATGTGTTAGAACACTATATTGAATATGTTTTTTTTTAAAGAAACATTTTAGAACATAATATATGTCTCCTACTTCCCACAATGAAACCACAGAACCTTAATGGCAGTTTCATGGTAAGTACATAATGATTCCTAGAAAATCACCAAAAACACTATTTGTCCTGCATTGTTAAAAAACATATTCAAGGAAAAGATGCATGCAGCTTCACCCAATAGGCATAAAAGTAATACAAACTGTCAGTTGTGAGTTTCCAGAATATTTACTAAGAATCTTTGAAGATATATATATAGATTAAATTTTAAAAAATCAGTCCTTTATTCTATTCTGAATTCCCTCTGGTTTCATACAGAATTGATTGTGGAATTGCGAATGTCACAATTTGGCTCAGATTCAGTGTATAGACCATGTATCCACCTATTTATATTACAGAGGGAAAGTAGTAATGGCAAGTTATAGTATCAGAATCAGTAAATGCAAATTAAGGATGTGTAGGTTGATATTAATTTAATCTATTTTATGTTCTATTCTGCAAGGGGATTTATGTTCTATGCGTCCAAAATTTTAACAGACATATAAAATATAATTATGTTTATGTCCAAAATGTTAGCAATATACAATATATAAATGTACTGACAATAGGGAATGTCCTTTTCTTAAAAAAATATATATTAACAAATGATCAGGTCCCTTCACTTTTTACTTCCCTTTATTGTAAAAACGTTCTTTGTACTTAAAACTGCAGTTGGTTCAGGAGTCAGTGTTTATTTTCAGTAGTTCCTCAGCTGAATATATGATTAACAAAGCTGCACAGTTGTATGGTCCCTTCAGGAAGCGCTCAACACACGGGTACTTTTTATACATAAAAGAAAGAAAAGGTCAAAAGTTTGCTTTCTCATACATTTTAAAGAGTCACACTCTTCATTATCACTAAGGAACATCAAAATATGTCTATATTCAATGTATATATGTATGTTATATTTAAAGTCTATTATAAACGTAAGTTAATTAATTCCCTGATTGTGGAGTTGGATTAAGAGAAACAAATTGCTTCTGAAACTACTGGGCTCCTTGACAAATTAGTTTGAAGCCATACTTTTACATTTTAGGAAGGTTGTCCTTTCAATTCAGGATTTCAGTCTGAAGATCACCAATGAAGAACCTGGCATATAGCCATGGAAATGGCAATTTTTTGTATGGGTGTGGTTTAATTTTTATGTATGGTTGCACAGTTCAGCTGTTTTATGTGAATTAGGAAGATCTGGGTTCAGGTCTTTCCTTGATCTTGGAGATTGCTAAATGACTTTCAGCTACTCACTTCATCTAATTTTCCTCCAACAGTTGTTGTTGGGAAAATTTGAATATACAGACCAGAAGAAAGGCATTATTTAACCACTAAGCAAAGTTTTTTTTATTTAATCTTTTATTTATGTAGTCCATTAGCCAATATTATTCTTCAGTTATAAACTGAGTACAAGTTCAGGCAGCTGATGAACAATTGGAAACAAGCTCTGCCTAAGATAGAGATGTAAAAGTAATTTGTCATTTTCAAGTCAAATGCCATAATCCTTCAAAACAGAATCTGTTAGTGTCAGACTTGAAATATTTCACAGTTTAAAAATTATCATACATTTGAGAAATTGTTTGGGAAAGCTGTGTGCAAAACTGATCATGTTTGGAAAATATTTGCCTAGAAATGAATATCTATTAAGGCTAATGAGGTTCATGCATGTACATATTAAAAAACAGCAATAAAAACATTGTAAAATATTGAACACATGTCATGATAGAATGAATCAGAGTTACCATGATCCACATGCCCTTAGTTCACTGTAAGAAGATTTACATTCAAAGAAGAACTGGAATCTGTATGCACAATTATTTATTGAGTATTAAATTGGAAGAAGAACAAGTGAAAGAAAGAACTGGAGTCAAAGTACCCTGACCTTTGGAAGCTTTGGCGACCTTGTCTGAAAGGCTGCTTCCAAACAATTACTGTGGTTTCTCAGTAAGCCTCAAAGAAGCAATGTCAATTGCCTTGGTAACCTGAGCAGTGGAGCTGGGTTAGGGGAGAACTGGATGCGGCTATCATTACAAAAGATATATTGTATTAATGTAACAATAGCATGGTAATACATATCCTGAGACAGAAAGATAGAGAGACTGATATCTAGAATCCCTTCTTTATAAAGAAGAAAATATTGCCTAAGAAAGTGTTCCTACCTTAGATGAAATGTTCATGGGAACTCAGAAAACTCAGATGACCTATTACATGACTGACTGCAATATCTGAATCTCCTGGTAATCTAACATGTCTCTTTACAACTTCAGTTCAATAGTTATTTATTAAAATATTTGATGCAGAGAGGCAGGTTGTGCTATGTTACTATTTTAACAGCTTCAATCTTGAATCGATCAAATTTATTCTTCAAGGCCAAGATAATTTGGCATCTCTATCTTGCACCCTAATTACACATGACTAAATCATACTCTGCTGCATTATACTGAATGAAAAGGTTGCTTTCTAATGGCAGGATATGTCACTGTGGGTTGAGTCAGTATACTAACAAACCATTACAATTTTCATTGGTAGTAATGGATTCAATACTAAAGAAAAATACTTATTTTCTTCTCAAATAACTATTGTGCTCACTTCTTTGGGGAAAAAAAACCCCTGTACCATCACCACCTGTAAGCAAATCTGTACACTTTCGTAAGATGTGTCATTAAAGAAGTGTTAATAAATACAGAACTTACAATTTATGTTTTATCTTCAAAGTATTTGGTTGTTTTAGGTCAGTGGTCTCCAACATTTCTGGCCTGGTGGTCCAGTGGGTGCAGTGGGAAGAGTGGATAGTTTCCTGCGATTGGTAGACAGATGCATGTGAGTGCTCTCAGCTCCATTTGTCTGAGGAGTGGGTGAAAGCAGCCGCCACTCACACAAGGGGAGCTTCATGAGGGAGGGCAAGTGGCTGCTGCTTGCATGAAGGGAGTTTCATGTGTGTGTACATGCTCGCCCACTGCTTGCACAACCTGATTATGAACAAGCTGTGGTCTGATAATGGAACACAGCCTGGGGGTTGTGGACCCCTGCTTTAGGTGAAACAGGACAGAACAGTTTCTATGTGGTACCACTATGGGCTGCATCCTCCTAACTACTGCAAGACAGTCTCACTCCATTAGACAAAAGTACATTATATCTTTTTGCCACTTTCAGGAATTATGTGTCCAATACAGATTTTTTTTCCTATTGTAGAAAAATGTGCTCATTCATTCCTTCTTAAGTCTGATTGAGAAGAAATAAATAAATTGCAAATTAGGATAGATTTAGCAGTCTTTTCTGGTGATGGGCCATTTTGAATTCAAAGGAACTGAGGATTTGATTTTTGCCTATACAACAAATTATAATGGCTATATACTGAAACCATCATATTCATTTTCAAGATTAATTTAGGTAGAAGTGGCAACTAGTTTATTCCCACATTACACCATATGAAATTGTATAAATTCCTCTCCTTTTTTTCATCAGTGGTCTCCACCTTTGTACTGCAAATCACATAAACTACATATTTCCACTGAAGGAATATATGGTATATCATAATAGTCTACTTTTGCCATAGTAATACTTGGTCTGTTTGTTGCCATTGATATTAAAGTACAAACAGTTGCAAAATTCCAAGGTAGATTAATGAACAGTTCCTTTTGGAATGTAAGTCATGTGTTCATGTTTACTCTGATCCAACACACTTTGGACACTCATTCTGTCTTGACCCTTAAAATGTGTTCCAATATTGGAAATTAGTATTTCTTATTTTCAACAGCCAGGGCTGCTGACATTGTGATGCTTTTATACACTTCCCTGTCGTAAAATGTCAAAAGTAGAAAATTTGTGAAAGGTAATGGTTAATGCTCTTATTGAACCCCCAACACAGTTCATCCAGTTATATCACTTTCCACTGAATGTAGCAGATGTTCCTTGAACTCTAAATAGTCCATTCTGTTCTCTTTCTATGTCAAGGCAGGCAATATGGAATAAAAGGAAAAAAAAGATTCAACTCACAATGCAAATAACAAGGACAATTTGTGCTTAAAATAATTTCAGGTCCCATGTGGGTGATTCAGAGGTCTGTACTAAGGAAGACTTTCACATACAGTTGATCATACCTTGGCTCTCTGCAAGTATAATATTTTTATCAAGATATGGTATATTCATTTAAACCCTTGGTCATAAAGAGAGATATTTAATCATTATTTACAATTATTTCACTGAATCTGAGTTCTAATTCTATCTCTATTGGTCTAATTTCAAATTTGGAAATATATATCATCCTTACAGATTTGATTCATAGTATTTCTTGTGGGATAGTAATGCCAAGGAACTATTGGAAAAAAAAAAAGCTACCCTCAATTGGCAACCTTTTTGTTAACTACTATATGTAGGGCAGTTCCTTCCAAGGATCATTTTAGGTACTGCTCGACAGAGGAAGGTAAGTATATTAAAGTATATTAAATATTAAAGTATAATATTAACTTCAAACATTACTTCCAATAAAAATGCTAGGTTGTAGAAAGAGCATTTCAAAAGACAGCTTTATGCAGGGTCTTGTTAAAAATTCATAGCCTCCGTTTTGAACAAAATTCCTAGCAGTGTGATTCACTAGCTAGTTCAGTGCAAAGAGAAAGTAGTTTCCTTATTTTTGATGACAGAATATTTTAACATGTTTGTAAATATTTACTTATTTTAAAGGCACAACATTAAATAAATGGAAAACACAACAGGTTTTGCATGTACAGAATTTGATTCACTTCTTTGAAGACCTTTCAAATCTGGAACATTTTTGAAGTTTATTTTAGCATCTGTCTTTTCCTCCCTTTTCTTTCTTCTCTCAATATTCTAATTACAATTTTATGTCTGTGCCTTTACAAGCAATAGTCCTAGATATATTGCCCTTCTTTCTTTATAGTTTTCATATCACCTAGAATGAACAGACACTTGAGCAGGGTGTGGGGAGGGAAAGAAAGTGACAGGAGATCTTTATACACACTAGTAGTAACATTCTTTTTCATTCCTCCTACTTGTAAAAGTAAAGAATAGGCACTGAAGCAAACAATTTATTAATTTTCTGAGGACCTAAACAAATAATTACTTTCTTAGCCATTCCAAGGGAAAGAAATAAGAAAAGAAAGGAATTTGATATTCCTAGCACAATTTTTTTAGCAATTTGGTACTTCTAATAAATATTTTCTAGAAACAGAGTTAAGGACTGGATGTGGTAAACTTTGACATAGTGAAAGAAAATTAGATGACATCAGTCAATGGAATAATAATCACAACTAAAGCAATTTAACCCAAGCAAGTTGTACTTTGGGTGATGATAATATGATAGTAAACATCTGCATATTCTTGTAATTATGCATTTAAAGATACTGTTCAAAGACAGTAATGTTCTACAGTGCTAGGTTAGGTTTGACGGGCTCTTTCTATAATTAACATTGTTAACAAATGAGTTCAAAGACACCTTAAAATCATGTCAGATGAAATAAAAAATGTATGATTACAGTGATCAGCTTTTTATCCTGTTCAACTTGTTAAAAATCTCATTGCTTTAGGCATGGAAGGGGACTGCAAAGGTCACTTTCAAAATACAAAAGTATTCTTACTATCTTCTGTAAATATGATAGCATTAATTAGCTATTATATCTATCACGATATATTGTAAAAAAGCAATACTTTGAAACAAATCATTAGGATTGTTTTGAAAGTTTTCAAGCATGCTATTTGTTTGCATAGTCTAATTTTTAAATTTAATTATAATATGAAGTTGGAGCAAAGAATACAGAGATATCATTTTTTAAAAAACAGGAAGATACTACTTCAGTGTGCTTTTCAAAGGGAAATACTTTTTAGATTACCACAAGTCACAAATGCTCAAAACAACTAGAAAACATTTAGTTTTGCCTTTTACCCTATTTTGTTCTGTATGGCCTTATTATTGTCGTGTATTTTGTATTCTCCCTCTCAAGTCTTTCTATACTGCCCCTTAGTTGGATGTGTGAGTGTGTTGGTGTTCCTGAAAGGGATGAGTAAAGATAGCAATAGCACTTAGGCTTATATACCACTTTACAGTGCTTTATAGCCCTCTCTAAGCAGTTTACAGAGTCAGCATATTGCCCCCAACAATCTGGGTCCTCATTTTACCGACCTGGGAAGGATGGAAGGATGAGTCAACCTTGAGCCGGTGAGACCCGAACTGCCAAACTGCTGGCAGCTGATGATCAGCAAAAGTAGCCTGCAATACTGCATTCTAAGTACTGCGCTGCCTCAGCTCTTGTACCATGTTGGTATAATTGATTTTTCCACGTACTCCTATACTTTTGATCAGGTATTGGTAGACACCCACTGCCAAGGTTCAAGATAACAATCTTGGTGCTGGGGAATTTCCAGATACTTTCTCCTCATTTCCTATTCATTCTCATTTCTTACCTCAAGCTCTGCAAATTTCATCTCTGTTATATTTGTGTTTCCATTTTGTTGATGATACACACAAAGGAGCTGATTGTGGATGCAGAAGATACTTGGATCCGCCTAGAAGGTCTTTCTGAAAATACAGAGTATACTGTGCGCCTGCAAGCAGCTCAAGATGCTGTGAGGAGTGGATTTATCTCCACTATCTTCACTACGGGTAAGAGCACTACATCATATGTTATCCTAGTTCATATGGCCACCATAGCCACCACAGTGTTATTAAGAGAGGGTTTTTTAATGAACTCTGTCTGATTTGCATCATTCCTTATATAAGTGTTCAGGGTCAGAACTTCACAAACGCAGAGCAATTTTCATAACTACTCCATGCACGGTCAGTTACTATTACTAAACTTAAACCTCCTAGCAAAAATTAATTCTCCTTCCTCTCCTACGCACAAAACAGTGACAGTAAAACGCATTGTAGAGCCTGTTTACATAATATCATGGAAGTAGGAAGTAGCATTGCCATGACCACAACAAAAGCAAATACTTGGTCTCTAAATGTTTGGGTTTTCACACATACATTCATGCAGTCATGTGGGGATACTGATAAGGAACAGGAAAGGGTGGGAAACTCATTCCTGAACTAGCACAGAAGGAGAAGATGAGAAATGGGAATGGAAGTACATCTCCCAGCCTGCTTTACACAATCAGAATGACTACAAATGGCAGATCTATGACTGTCCCAGTCATCCCAATTTATGGATTGCTGGGGTACAGAGTGAATGAATTGATAGAGTGAGGAGATCAGCCCCACCATGCAAATCTTTCCACAGGGGTTCAAGATAGAGATTTTCTAAACTAGTCATCTGTTTCCAAAGTTAGTAATGAACTAAGGACATGAATAGATGACACAAGGGAAAAACAAATGTACTTCTTCAGAAAATTATGTATTCCTTTTTGATTTTCTTCTAATAACACTGAACTTCCTATCCTGTTTATTATTTGACTTCTGTGTGGAACAGCAAAATGAAACATAACAAAATCACAATAGCAAATATAAATCCAGCACAGAATAATTTAAGGCAAGGGAAATTTAAAGAAAAAAAGGGTTTTGACTGGTACTAGGAAAAGAATAGAGGTTAATGCCAGAAAAATCTGTCTGAAGAAAAATGTGTCAGTGTAATAATGATTTAATAGCTGACCAGCTGCTGTAATGCTGTTATACTATAATGTTACAATGGTGATGCAATGGTAGCAATGAGCCAGCAGGGTTATTTGACTGCTACCACTTTAAGAGGCTGTAATATAAAAGAGACATTGTGAGGGCTTATCTCTCTCTCCCTATGTGTTTCCATGGTGTAGTTAGTTACTGATTGCTCCTGTATTAAGGCCTGTATAAAAGTACTTCTATGTATATTAGGGATAAAAACCACTATCTGTAAATACAAACATGTGTGCTGTATTTGCTTCTGGGTTGTCTCACCTAGTCACACTGTGTGCACTCTGACAGAGTGCCAAAGAGAGGATGCCTCATTAAAAAGGCACTGCTACCACTTGATTGACTTCAGATGTTGGGGAGTCAATTTTAGCAGATTCTTATGTGGATAGACTTTTACACAAGGTAATTTCATTGCAATTCCAACATACTTGGAGGGTTTCCAGCTCTTCAAAGTGGTCCACACAGGGAAGCACAAACCGTGAGTGTTAACACTACCTTTATTGTAAGGTTACATATTAGAATCTTGCAGATCTGAAAGCACTTCTCCTCTCCTTTATTTTTACCACCCAGAAAACTAGGGGGAGTCCCTTCCAAGATGCTTCCCATGCCCCTTTTCCTTCTGTGGACTTTCCTTCTGTGGACAGGACTTCCTCCTGTCTCCCAAGGTCATTCCCACATACCATTTTCAATACTGCCACCAAGGTTGACAAGCCAGCATAGGTCTTTCAAAATAACATAATATTTTACACATATTCATTTAATACAGTTGTTGCAAAATATTCAGATTTACTAACTGGAGTTTCCAAAAGGCTTTCACAAGTGCATCTGGACTGTAAAGTGTTAAAGTGACTTTTCTCCTAGGCCATGAGCTAGCAGAAAGGTTTGCTGGTATAAAATGCACTGCCCACAGCTCCAGTCACTAGACAGAAACACCAGAATGGGGTTTTGCCCAAAAAAGAATAAAGAGAAAAAAGAGACGTAGGGTGCAAATGTTTCATTTGGTCCAATTATTGACAGCGGAAGACCGCCCCCCCCCCTTTCCCATTTCTTCTACATGCATGCAAAAATATACCTTTTTTTTTGCCACCCACTGCAACAGTTCCACTTCTCTTGCAACTCAGGGCAAGAGAAGGTGGGAAGCAGAACTTTTGATGTCAGTTCTCTTCAGCTGCCACCTCCCACAGGAAAGCTGTTCAATGCACTCCCTGAACATTACATACCATAGCACCTAATCTGAACATGGGGTGCATTTTCCAACATGTGTCTTATGGGAGCCCATTGCTGTGCTGGAGTGTGGATTGTAATCCCAGTTGCTATAGTTTTTTATATTTCTGTATATGGTTCTATTACTTTTCATATATATTTTTTTCCAATAAGTTTTTTATTATTTTTTTTCCAAAGCCATTCTTTCATTGCACGATGTGTCAGACTGGGTACAA